>JAHBMJ010004907.1:0-75505 GCA_018398765.1 Chromera velia | reverse complement strand
GTGTAAGTGTAAGTGTGTAAGTGTAAGTGTGTAAGTGTAAGTGTGTGTGTGTAAGTGTGTGTGTAAGTGTGTGTGTAAGTGTGTAAGTGTAAGTGTAAGTGTAAGTGTAAGTGTAAGTGTGTAAGTGTAAGTGTGTAAGTGTAAGTGTGTAAGTGTAAGTGTAAGTGTAAGTGTGTGTAAGTGTGTCTGTGTAAGTCTGTGTGTGTAAGTGTGAGTGAGTGTATGTGTGTGTGTGTGTGTGTGTGTGTGTGTGTGTGTGTGTCGGGGTAGGTACTTCGAAAATGCCCTACTTCCGAAAAATGCAATTGGGGCCCAATTCTGAAAGCACGGGGTACCCGTCTGCTTGCCTGACCGACTATCAGAAGGAAAATAGCAGTAGCCAACGTTTTGCAAAACTGGTTTTGGGAAGCCTGGTAGAGGGGAGGGGGGGCTCAAGGTTTTCCCATGCGGAACCTCTCGCTAAGCAGTTCCTGTCTTCCCTTGGGGCGGTTTTCCGCCCTTTGTTGTGTGCTATTGTTGGAGGAGGGGCAAACCATAGGGGAAGGGTTGAATCAATTTGCAAAGGCTGTGAGGAGAAGAGTTGGGAGAAATTGATAGATGACCCGATTCACCGTCTGACAACTTGTGTCCGAACGGAGGCGCCGCGGGAGAGATTGAGTAATCTCCTGTACAGGCGATTGGAGCGTATGTCAATAGAAGAGATGTGTGACCATGGAGAGAGACAGGAAGCCCGAGGGGGTAGTGGGGTGGTGCGGCCGAGGAGCTTGTAAGGCGGCACTTCTCGCTTCTTCTTCAGAGGGACGCCCGAAAGGCCAGTGCCCTCATTGCTGCATGCCTAGGACCGGACTGAATCCTGGGGCGCAGTGCTTTGCTAGCTAGTAGTCCTAAAGTTCGGCCGCTTTAGATGAACAATCGCTTAGCGTGCTCCTAGCTTTGCAATATGACTTGAATGCTTAGAGACTGCCCTTTGTCATTGGGCCACGATGGCTGCCGGGTTATATCACCTCATGATCCCCATCATCACTATTTTTGTTGACCAAATATTTTAAAAATAGCTAGTTATAAGCTAAAACTAGTAACAGAACATAAAGAAAATGCATAAACTTAACAGTAAAAGTGTTATGAATGTCATAATTGTGATTGTATGTTTTACTGTATTTCTTTCAAAACTATTTTTTAATTTAAACTAAGATTCAATGAAGAAGTGCATAAGTCCCAATTTAGAAAATATAGGATAGTAAGGGGAGATAACTACCCTATTGCATTTGAGAGTAATTGGGGCAATTGGAACTTTTTGAATGCAAATTTTCCTCTGGCGGGTTTGAGGGCGGTAGAGGAATGTATAGGCAAGTTGGCATGATTTCATGTGGTCATGTATGATTGAGTCAATGTGCTGGGTCAATAAACTAACATTGCAATGATTGTATATCATGCCCCGTCACCCCCGTCACCCCCCGTGGTTGGCCAGAGCCTAAGTAGTGGCTCACCGGCTTTGACCGCCTCAATTCAAATTCATTTCAATTTGAAAACATTTTTTTTCTAGATTTTTTTTCTATGTTAAATACTTGGTCACGGTGTACAAAGCGGACATGTTTAAGCTGTATTTTTGTGCACAGTCATTTAAAAACTCAAAGATTTCAACTCTTAACTTACAGATCAGCTTTACCTAAACATTAAGCCAGAACATATCAATCAATCAATACCTTTCTAAAAGATGTCATGATGAAAAGACAGGTAGTGAGAGAATGGAAAAGAAAAAAGGGAGACAATTTGAGTCAAGCTTTAGGAAGAGAGTTAGATAGGTTGCATCAGGAGACTTGGAAAAGTGAGAAAGAAAGAGAGGGAAGAATTAAAGAGTATGAAAGAGTGTGGAGCGATATAAAGGAAGCAAAAGAGGAGGGAAAAAGGAGGAGGATGGGATGTTGGGAGGTTTTGGAACTCGCTTTGAGCCGTTCATCTGCAATTCTGGGATCGTTCCCTTTCAAACCCTGCTTTGAAATGGAGTAAGCCCTCTCGCATACACACGCAGGTGATTGACTGTTCAATGTGATCCGTTCCCGGCACAGGCTAGACCTGTGCGGGCCGGCCAGGGAGGTCTGATGCGTCTAGGCGCTTTCCCTGGAAGCCGCACGTCGGACATTCGGCATTGGGGCGGGAGGCCAATCCTCCGGACATTAATCCTAATCCTAATCCTAATCAATCAATCAATCAATCAATCAATCAAACCTAAAAACTGGCCTACAAAAATTACAATTAAAAATTTGGATTTCCAATTAGAATTAAAAGCTAAATGTTCCACTAGCTGTTTAGGTATGAGTTTTATAATACTTTCATTGTACGTACGTATTAAAAGCAACATAGTAGCATTCTACCGTTGCAATTATCACAACTTTGAAAATTGTACGTAATAGCGAAAGTGAAGCCGTAACACTTAAATTCTAACGTAGCAAGACAAACAGACCAACCAGATCCGACAGTGTTCCATTCATCAATGACGAAGAACGGAAAAGGATGGGCAAGATGCTTTGCAAAGAGAATTCACAGGCTTAGACTGCCAGAAGGCCGTGCAGGTCGGCAACTCAAAGCAGATAATGATTGAGACGCCGAAAGGCGAAAGCTCAATGGGTAGTGCCCGCATTTTGCAACAAACTGTTTTTGATACCAAACAGGAACAAGACGATGAAGCGAAGACGGACATACAAAAAAAGGAAGGAAAGAAGAAATTCGAGGAGGAAGAGATGAGGGGATGAAAGAAAAGAAATGACGGACGCAGAAGTGTTGTGGTTGGTCTTTCTAAGTTTCAAGTAACGACCCAAACCACCCTTCCAGCCACCTGTCCAGCTCAGCACATCTCAGCACAACTCTACCTCAAGGGGGGGGGGGAGGCAGGTCTTTACTTGCCAGCGAGAAAATCATTCATTTGTTCTCTCTCTCACTCACTCACTCACTCACTCACTCACTCACAGGAGGAGCCCGAGCCCTACCGCATGTCAGCCCAGTGCTAGTCTAAGGCAAAAGGCAAAGGCCCCCGACCCGTGTGGGTTTGAATCAAAAGTACTTCTCGGGAGGCGGACCCCGTCTCCGTACTTTGCGCCTCTTGTTGGAGAAGATCTCGTACTCGCGCATCTGGGAGATCATCACCCGGTGCGTGGCTGTCCCGGGAATGCTGATGCCGAGCCGCTTGGCCTTCTCAATGTGTTCGGTGTCCCTTACGTAAATGCCATCGCAGTCTGGCTCGCCTGGCCGGTACATGAAGTGAGGCGACCCCATACACATCATGCTCTCAAGCGATTCCTCAATGCGCGGGAGGTAGCGCTGCCACTGTCCCCCCTCTGTCTGAAACTCCCAGATCTTGTCGGAGCTGTACCCTCTGATGTTGTCGGGGTGGTTGGGATCGACGGTCTCACACGGGAGACAGACACCAGGATCCGTCTCTGAGTCCCCTGACCCGCGAGGAGACGGAGACTTAGAGAGAGACAGGGGGTCAGGGAGGCCCCGAGAGAGGACCTCACGGTTGACTTTCTCTCTGCGCACACAATACAAGAAGTGCTTGGGGTAGTGCAGGTTGCCGTTCTGGAATAGGTTGTCGCTTAGGGGGGGCTGCTCTTTCCGTTTCATGCAGGCCGTTTTGTGGAGCTTCCAATGCTTCTTCTGGTGCTCCCGGCTGCAGTAGCACGCTACCTTGCACTGCGCGCACCTGGACATTTTCACCTCCCGGCTGTCATCATCCACCTGGCCGCACCACTGGCAGGTGGGGATCGCAGCCATCTGCTCGAATTCCTCCAGTGCAGGAGACACGGGCGTTGTGTCCCCCAAACTCTCCGCAAAGCCTTGTGTTTGGTACTCGCGAAAAACGGCATCTCGCTCCTCGGTCGTCAAAAAAGCCCACTCGCACCAGATCTGGGCGATGTCACTGTCTCTCATGCCGCTTTCCATCTTGCTCTCTCCCCTCACCCACGCAAAACAAATGCGGTGCCTACGTATTCAGAAGTGCAAAAGGAGACGGCACTGGGAGACGGTGCTATTGAATAGACACAGCAGGTGACCAATTGCTGAGCTCTGTTGGATCGCAGCCCCATCAAAAAAACGTTTGACACACTTGCAAGCTCGAGTTTAGTGCATACATAGTGCATACAAATTGAAGGGGCTTGTCGATGTACATATATATACTCGTCCTCTCATGATCAATCACCCTTCTCAGTGACTCGATCAGTCTCATCTTCCGGCATGCGCGGCGTGCATTCTCCGGCTGCTGCATGCACGCATGGCCCGGAAAGCGAAGCTGAGATGGCCCGGAAAGCGAAGCTGAGAGGGCACTTAACAAAAATTGCACCACACGGATGGCTGCGTCCGACGTTTACAGGAAGATCTGACGCACGCCAAGCTCGGCCCCGGAAAGACAATTCAGCTGAGGAGGCACTTTCCAAATTTAAAGCAGGGGCAACAAGAATAAATTTCGCTTTCCGGGCCATTCGCACGGAGTGCGTCAGATTTTTGAGGAGCGCCCGCGCGGAAATGGCCGGAACGCGTGCATGCATCGATCGCGCGAGTCCCCAACCGGTTCCATGCATGCATTTTTGTCTGACCTTGACATGGAATACATATTGGAAGCTGTCTAGACTCAGTGACTGCTCTGCATCTGACATGTATATACAGAGCTCCACGATCCTTGTACATACATCACTATCATCGACACATACAGCTTCGAGTAGCTCCGAACCTCCGACAGCATCGACGTTTTTCATTGTCTTAAATTGTGTGTGTTGAAACGAGACCCCGTTTCTCTTGACGAAGCACGAATTCGGAATTGAAGCGCGTGCAGTTGCATCGCACGTATATACGTGCGGCAAATTGAAAGGATCTCGGCTGTATTTCTCTTCTTGATTGCCAGCACAGATGGAGACATCACCCGTGGCAGCAGAGAGATCCTGCTCAGATGACCGAAGAAGAAAAACGTCGGATGATCCCTCGGCAGAACCAGATGGGACCGCAGCAGTCCTCTCCGCGATCTTTGCACACGCGAATCTTTCACCGAAGGTTCGTGGATTCATTCAGGGTGGTGCATGTTTTCTGTCGTTTTCTCCGTGTTTTCTGTCCATACATTCGTCATCCGTGTTTCTCCTTTTTTTCTCCGTGTTTTCTGTCCATACATTCGTCATCCGTGTTTCTCCTTTTTTTCTTGGTGCTTTCTGTCCATACATTCGTCATCCGTGTTTCTCCTTTTTTTCTCCGTGTTTTCTGTCCATACATTCGTCATCCGTGTTTCTCCTTTTTTTCTCCGTGCTTTCTGTCCATACATTCGTCATCCGTGTTTCTCCTTTTTTTCTTGCATGGTGCCAACAGGCCATGCTCCTCAGTGCTGGTCCCATCGAAGCCTCTTCTTTTCCCTTCTGTCTCTCTCATAAAAAATGCATGTTCTTTTGCAGCATCTTTCGGACCTGGCCGCATCCCGTGAGGGCTTCGGGTTGGCCTGGTTGCGGCTGTATATATTCGCTGACGAAAGTGGGTTAGGAAGGATGTATCGGCAGCTTCTGTGTCTTTGTTTTGTTTGCCTTCGGAGTCTTTCAAAATGACGAACCTTACATGCGCACACACAGCATGCGACCCATTTCTCGTGTCGGATTTCAAAAGGTGAAACCCTGTTTCGTGGAATATCGCGATGAGCCATCAGCCCCAAAATAAGAGAATTCCCATTTCTCATGCAGGCACAACGATCCCCAAAAGCACCTCTCCCGACCTTTCACCTCTTAGGTGAGTGGTCTTGGTTGAAAGGTAGATTGGTAGGGAAGAATGAAGACAAGACGCGAAAGTTTACCTGTCTGTCTGTTTATGTCTCTCTGTGTGCTTCTGACTGCCTTTATGCCGGTCTGTCCGTCTTGACTGCTTCATTCTTCCCTTCATGTGCACAAGAGGTGCCTTTTTCTTGTTCGGCAATTTCTTCTCTGACAAAGAGTCACGTCTGCTCATGCTTTTCAGTGTCTGACTGTCCGATGCGTCTTGAAATTTCTGTGTCTCTATGATAATTTTGTGCTTTTTCGTCCTGCATGCCTGATTGCAGACTTTTCCCTTTCTCCCGCCAAGCTCCGTCTCCTCCTGTCTTCACTTCCGTCGGGGTCTGGTTTTGTAGAGACACTTAAGCTCGGTCAGTAAGTCCGTCTCTCAGAAGATCCAAAGACTTCGTGCACTCCACTTAAGCTCGGTCAGTAAGTCCGTCTCTCAGAAGATCCAAAGACTTCGTGCACTCCCTTTTCATTCGCCTCTTTCAGTGATCAACAGTATGCCAACCAGTATGTTCTCTCTCCTCCCTCGTGTTCCATCGATCTAGCTGTCTGTGTGGTCACATCCTCCCCGGCTTCCTCCTCAATAATCTTTTGTTGCTTGTTGAATAGGAGCTACCTAAGTTTGAGAAGAAAAAAAAAAGACTAGCAACATACACAGGAGCAAAGACTGCAAGAAAGGATTTCAGTTGTTCCTCCTCCCACACATGCATGCATGCCCTTAAATGCGCCTGCGTGTCTGCAGGGCCCGCCCTCTGTCGGGATGGCGCCCTCCTTGAGGTTCTCCGTTTTCTTCAGCAGCTCCGGACAAAGGAACAAAACGGCGTGGCGAGACTCTATGTGAAGACTGTTGATCTTTCCGGTTAGCCTGCAGTGGTCGGGAGATCGCACCTCTCTTTGCTCGTCTGCTTTCATGCAGTTGTATGGAGGATGGGGATACGGGGGGGTGCTGCATGCGGGCTTTTTGGAGAAGACGGCAGAGTGAGTTCTTTAGTAGAACTCCCGAAGCCTCACAGAGTCTAGCCGTAGACTGTTTCCCTGTGATTTCTTTTAACGCACTCGCTGATGGATGTGCACGCATCACCGTCATTTCCCCAGAGAGTCCTTGATCTAGCCTCCACCTCGTATGTGCAACAGAACTGTTTTCTCCCGAGCATGTTGGTCTCTCTCTCTCTCTCTCCCTCTCCCTCTCCCTCTCCCTCTCCCTCTCTCTGTCTCTTTATCTCTTTCTCTTTCTCTCTCTCTCTCTCTCTCTCTCTGTCTGTCTGTCTGTCTCTCTGTCTGTCTGTCTGTCTGTCTCTGTCTCTCTGTCTCTTCTCTGTCTCTCTGTCTCTTCTCTGTCTCTTCTGTGTCTCTTCTCTGTCTCTGTCTCTGTCTGTCTCTGTCTCTGTCTCTGTCTCTGTCTCTGTCTCTCCCTCTTTCTTACTCAGCGTTTGTGTGTGTGTGTGTGTGTGTGTGTGCGTGTGTGTGTGTGTGTCCTCTGGTGTGTGCAGAGTGCGAGTTGAATCACTTCAGATTTGCCGCTCTACTCAACTCCCTTCCAGCATCTTTGGAGTGTCTCGATTTGAGCGGTCAGCAAAATCAAGGGAGGGGCGGCTGTGCAGTGAAACTGCCCGAGGCTCTCCTGGCTGCAGTTCAATTTCTTCGTGGTTCCCCTCCTTTTTCTTTCTGTTCCTCTCTTTGTACTCTTTCATTACCGTTCCAGTTTCTGTGCCTCAGTATTCTCCTTTCACGTGCCTTTTGTTTAGTCATTTTGCAGCCATGCACGCTCTTTTAACTTCTGTGTGTTGCAGGAAACCTCCTTCAACGCTCCTCCATGGAGACCCTGGGATCCCTCCTCGCGACTGGGGGGCTTCCCCGTCTCCTGATTCTGGAATTGAGCAGAAACCCCTTGGGGCCTTTGGGAGTGGCAGCACTGGCTGAGGGGGTAGCAGTCTCTCTCCAGACCCTCCCGCTGCAGGTGCTGCGACTCGGGCACACATGTGCAGGCATGGAGGGTGTGAGGGCACTTGCAAAGGGTCTGAGAAGAAAAAATACACCCAACCTGCAGGTCCTATATCTAGGGGGAAATCATATGGGGAGTAAGGGTGTGATGGAATTGGCGTCTGCGATTGGCGCAGAGGGTGCCCTTTTGTTTCTTAGGGAGCTTATCTTACGCGACACCCAGATAGCAACAGGAAAAAACACATTCTCGACGGATCACTCCGGCCTCAACGAACTTCTCTCTAAAGAGAAACCAGCGTTGGAAAAATTAGATTTGAGTGACAACCTGCTGGGTGAGGATGCGGGACAGATTGTGGGTGCAGCACTGGAGGCTGGCCGTCTCCCTTCTCTGCGAGATGTGAACCTAAGGCTCCTAAGCCTAGTCTCCTCCGTAGCGGTCTTCAATGTCATCTCGAAGGGCCTCCGATCACATGCAGCGCCATTTCTGAAAGCTCTGAGAGTAGAGGTCCCCTGTGAATTGAGGGAAGGTGAGACCAGTGAATCCCGGAGTGCAGCTGTGTTCGATTCTGGACGTTTGTCCGAGCTGGAAGAATTGAATTTTCGGGCGGGGTGGGGATTTATGGGGGGATTCAAAGAATTTTGTCGGGGCGTCGGGAGGGGAAAGACCCCGGGGCTTCGACTGTTGAGTTTGAGTGCTGGTGTCTGTTGGTACCTGCCTTCCACTGATAGGGAGCTTGTGATTTCCGTGCGGAATCTTCCGGTTGAGGAGGGGGTTTTGGCGGTGGCAGAGGGTGTGAGAGAGGGGAGACTAGAAATGCTGGAGGGATTCGAGCTCGAGCTGCCAAAAATCCACTGCGGGGATTCCCCCGGGATATTGTCTGACGGGGATATTGTTTGTCCGACCGTCAGTGGGGAGACAATCGGTCGTCTGGGGAGGGACCTGGGGGGTGGGAGGGTGCGTAGACTTCGGGAGTTGAAGCTTCAGTGGACGGAAGAGGGGGATGGGGGGGTGGGGGGGCTAGCAGTTGGTCTGGGGTCGGGCGGCCTTCCTTCTCTCGAGCGTCTTTCTCTTGCAGTTGATTGCAGAGGGGGTGCAGGGAATGGGTGCGAGGCGCTGGGGAGAGCGCTTGGTAGTTCTGCCGACACATTGCCATCACTTCGGACTCTGATATTGAGCTGTGACGGTGACTCCACCCTGTCCCGTCTGTCTGCAGGTCTGGTTGAAGGGTGTGTGCCCTGTAGGATAAAGGTCGACCTCTGCCTGAATGGGCAGGAGAGTGGACTTGGTGATGGAGACCGTGAGGGGTTCGGGTTGGGGGATTTGCTGTTGTCGTTCGTGCGGGGAAAGTCCCCGGGTTGCGTCAGCTGAAGGTAAACGATCCTCAGATGATCGGGGGAAAGTCTGCAGGGGCGTTTGGTCAAGCCCTGACTAGCGTTGAGGGGGGCATTGTTTTGGATTCTTTTGAGTCCCTCCTTGTTTCTTCATACACTATGGAGGCAGAGGGGTGGTGTCCCCAAACCGAGGGGTTGTGGAAGGGAGGGGTTGTGGAGATGCTGAACGGTATTGCATCCGGTTCCGGTCAGCTTCCGTCTCTCCGTGACCTAGAACTAAACGGCGCTTCCAATCATGTACAGTTCGGCAGCGGCAGTGCAGATGCTCTTGCGAAAGGCATTTTCAATCGAAAGTATCCATCTCTCCGCTCTGTGAAACTTTCTTGCGAGTGTGTAGATCAGGTACATATGCGGGAACTGTCAAGAGCCCTCGAATCCCGACAGGCGATGTCGGTGCGCATGCTCGACATCTCCGTAGGTGATGAAGATGAAGTGGAATCAGATACAAACTCTGAAGATGAGGCTGTAGAGAAGGGCTCTCGAATGTTGCCGCTTGCAGTTGCACTAGGCTCTAAAGGGCTCAGAGGCTTGAAAGTGCTTTCTCTGGGTTCGCCTCTGAGCAGACCAGGGGTGGAAGTGCTTTGTCTCGCTCTCCGGTCGCGTTACTCGGGTGACCTGCGCTCACTCAGGAGTCTACAGCTGATCTTGGACGTGGACTGCAAACCGACAGGCGTTCGAACGCTTACTGAGGTACTCACCGCAGATAACCTTCCTGCCTTGAGGCGCTTGAAGGTCGAGATCAACGAACTGAACGACGATGAGTTGATGGAGATGGTAGATGTCTGGTCAGAAACAGAGCCCCCCCCCCTGTACGAATTAGACCTTGAGGCCTCAGAAGCAGACATCAGCGACGAAGGGGTGGTGTTACTCACCTCCTTGCTCTGCTCTGCAAAGTTTCCGTCTCTTGTATGGGTTTTATTGAATGTTTCCAGTGAGAGTGCCCGAACACTGTTGCAGAGCCTGTTTCCCGAGTCACGGCGTGAAAGACGTCAATCCAGGTTTCTTTGACAAATACACATTGATGATGATAATGGCACAATGCAGTAAAACGATCTGCATATCCTACAGATCCGCGACCCAAACGGGATTCTGTAACCTAAAGCATTGACAGGGCTAAACGCACAGGGTTCAGACTCATCAATCTAGATAAAAATGGTTCGTAAAGATTATACACTAATCATTTAAACTCTTTTAACTGTTAAGTGTACCTTAAATAAATGTATAAGTCTCCGAGGCTTAAGTTAAGATATATTTAATAGATTTTAACGTGTCAACTCTTCTGTTTGCCAGTGCTTTGCATGCACTTACATAATTAAAAAGGAACGTCCAGATCTAGCTCGCAGTCTAACTCTAGAGATGAAAGATGTCCCGTGTTAGGTCCAGTAACAGCCTCTTATTGGTAAAACTTTTGAAAACATGTGTTTAGTTCTAGTTGTGGTTGAATAATCTTTAGTGAATAATTTATATTAAAATTTAGTGAGTCGCTTCATGAATCGCCTTATAGGCTTAAGTTCTAGCGCCCTTAGCAGGGTGTTGCCTTCCATTCAAAGTACTTACATTGCCTTCTCAAAATAGTTTAATTTTTTTTTTTGCAGATCATTTGATGCACTGGGTATAGTTTTTGCTAGACCATGGCCTAGACTGGATATTATGATACCATTAAAGAACTGTCAGTGGTAGAACTTGAAGCCTTAAAATGCCCCATGGAGCCTACTCTAGAGCCTACTGGCTTAATTGAGTGATCGAATTTCTGCATGGCATATATACATCATCATCATCATACTAGGTTGCATGACAAGAGCCTAAGTGGTGGCTCACTGGCTTTAAACTAAAATCCTGATATTTTCATTATCATATAAGTAACAATAAACTTTAACATATTTCCTGAATTTTCATAATTTTTTTTTAATAAAAAAATTAGGAACCCCCTAATTGAGTAAAAAATCTTGTATATTCTACGAAAAGTATCAAGTATTTTAAAAAAAGTACAATTTAAAAAACAGAATATATACACCTTAATTTGAACTACGTGAATACTTTCATGTACATGATCTCTGTGCTAGTTCGTATGACGATCTCATTCATATTCGACTGGAAGGCACCCCTCGCTTCTCATCCACCGCGCAGCATGGCTGAGGCAGCAGACGCCTCCTCACCGCCTTTCATGCCGTCTTTACTCTCCGGTGGCTTCAAGTTTTTCCCACTGTTTGTTTGACTGTGACTCTGTGAGTCTGACAGCTCGACTTAGTGCTATACCTGTCCTGGTATCCGATCCGCTTCCTGCATGGCTGTGCAGGTGGACCAGAGTGCACAGAACAGCCAGAAAAGAGCAAATGCCGGTGGATTGAGGAAATTCGATGAATCCATCTATGGGCCAACACAGTGCAATCGAGAGGCATGCAGATAGCAAGGCCAAACTCGTCTGCTTAGCTGGCTCCTTTCAAGTCTTGATCCTGTTTCACTCAGTCATTCGATCATTGACCGTCCCACTCCACGCATCCATGCACGGTTCACGCACGCAATCCCGATCTCTTTTCTCTCTCGACTCACTTTTAGTTGGTCAAAATCTGCAGAGACTTAAGGCACGCATGCACTCATCAGACTGCCATTTGTGTTGATACAGTGGGACGCCAGCACAGCACCACATGATGCAGTGACGCAAAGGAATCCGAGTTTGATTTTCTTTCAAGATTCAGACAGAAGATATTTTGATTTTCGTTTCTCTTTCGAGCGAACCCACATGAACAGACTCACCCTGCTTGTCAGCGGTCAGAGGAAACCTTATGAAGCCCAGAAAAGGAACCATCTAGAAGCGAAGGGCAAGAGGCACTTCGTGCTCTTTGGATAATTCCAAAAAATAATTTTGTCACCTAGATCGGGCATGCCAGGGAGCAAAAAAAGGAAAAAGACGAAAGAAAGAAAGATAACATTCACGCCCCCTTGCAAGGAACCAATCAATTTTCACCCATCAGCCAATGAAAGGAAAAAAGAAAAGGCGGCAACACCAGCCGCAGATTCAAGCAGAGGTCCCGAAAAAAAAAAAAACGAAATGAAGGAGACTTCCTCAATCAAGAGGATCAACCACTTTCCCTTCTATGACGCTCCCATCTTTTGCTTTTTTTCTTCTCTTCAGTTCGAATGTACTTGTGATCACTCCAGAGAGGACGTACACAGACCTTTTCTCCTCGAAGGCCGTTCTCATCTCTTTTTTTTCGCTTTGCTTTCGGACCTAGCCGGTGTCTCACCAGAATTAAATGCCCATTTTTCTTTCGACCACCCCTTTTCTGGATTAGGCACGCCTGAAAAGAACTTTTTTGAAAGAAAAAACAAGCAAGAAAGAAAGAAAGAAAGCGGAAGACAATACAATACAGAAGGTTGATGAACAGAAAAACAATCTCAATCATGTGACAGACGGACGATCTTCTTCTGTAAAAGCAACAACCTTTCTTCCCTTCCTTCCTCTTGGTGTTCCTTGCAATGCCCCTACTCAAAGCTTGAAGGGAAAAAAACCCGATTGATTTGTTCAGGTACTAGGCTGACACACCGCTTTTAGGGTCACAACTGCACCCAAAGAATCCTCCGCCCTTCGAACTCTCTTCACATTATTTTGACCACACTTTCTGCGATGCATCTCTTCCCAAAGCAAGGCTGACTCACTCTTTCGCACATCAGAAGAAAGAGAAAAGGGCTCGAGAGACACAGCAGCATCTTCTCTTCTGCCTCTGAAGGACAGATAATTACCGCTTCATCTTCTTGCATGTTGATCTTGATTCCTTTCCCCCACTGTGCCCCGCTGGTCCGTTTCAACCCTCGGAAGGGGACCTGCAAGTCTCTTCTACTTTACCCGTCGAATCACTCGACAGCCCCGCGGCCTCTTTGACTGTTTTGACTGTGCAACACTTTGACCCCATCAGTCAGTCACTTGGACTCGCTTCGCTGCCTTCGCTCTACAAGTGCATTCTCGAGAGTGTCTCTTCGATGCAGCAGCAACGAACGAAAGAGAAACCAAGAATTAAGAAAACAAGAAGCACAGTCCGACCGTTGATGGTCCAAGGGAAAGGGGGAGGTGGGAAAGGGGCCAGAAAGAGCGTGCAAAGACAAGAGAGAGAGAGAGAGAATTAAGGGCCAAACAAGAGAACCACGCCCTCGCGCCATCACTTTGCATGATGCCCTCTCTCACTCTTTCCCCCTCTTTTCCGAAGCATCGATCTTTCCTCTCCCCTCCACACTTCCCCTAAAACCAATTGAAAGAACTTCTTCATGATCTTCTGGCTGTGTCCATCAAGACAGACAGCCGTACAGCAGACGGAGCCGAAGTTGGTGTTCCTTTCCTTTTTCTCACCCAGCTTTCATCTTCAGGTCAAGCACTAGGGGTTCTTTCTATGCGATACGCAACAGAAGGAAAGAAAGAGAAAGTGATCGATCCAACCATCACACAGGACAGCAGCAGCCCATTGGGCACAAAGAGAAAAAAACAGCAAACCAAAGGAAGATTGCTGCCGGCATGCCAGACAGAAAGGGAAAAAAATCGACTGAGAATTTCTATTGAAATTCACCCAGTGCAAAAGAATGCTGATAACATGGAAGTCAAGAGAAATTAAGTGAAAAGAAGACAATCAGTTATTCCTTTCAACAGACGTTGCAATCAGCTCGGACTGTTTTTCCTTGGTGCCGCCGAAACTCTTTCTTCCTTCCGTCTTGGTTCCATTCTTTCTGAATCCAGTTTCTTCAGATTTTCTGTATGTCCAACTCTTTCTTCTTTCCTCGGACACCTCCCCCTCTCTTCCTCAACCTCAACAACTCCCATGCCGTCTCTTTGCCGATCGATGGATTATTCTATCGCGCTCTTCTGGTTTCTATCAGTACTCCTACAGCAACACAACCTCTTTCGCCTTTCTCTCTCTGCCGAGTGCAACAGAGTCAGAGAGAAAGATTAATGCCTCTCCGCAGCCCCCACGTTCTACTCTCCTTTTGTTTGTTACTGAAGTGTGCTGTCGACTCAAGTTCCTTCCCGTCCTTCCCTCCCTCCCCGAGTGAGAGAACAGTCAGAGCTCTGTCTTCTTCAGGGAAGATTGATATGTGGATGTTGAAGTATTCCTTCAAGCAATACGCACGGCTCCTTCAACGGTGCACCCCCAAAAACCCTCACACCGATTTTTTTTTTCATCCCCTCAACGAATGCATTCGAAGCAAAGGAAGCAGTCACACATGCTTACAACAATCTCGCACACATGCATCCACCCGCTTACCCACCCACCTATCGTTTTTCGTGCCTCACCTAAGTACCTCTGTTGGTTCTTCTTTCTGCTCTCCTCTTCCCCCTGCCTTCAACAGAAAGACCCAGCCAGAGCCCGTGTCCCTATTCCCTCCCGGTACTTCCTTTTCTCTTCCACCTCTCTTGTTCTGTTCTCTGCCTCTGGGCATCTCTCATTCGCCCCCCACACTCCCTCCCCTCCCCTCCCCCCCTCCCCGCATGAAAGGAAAGAAACAGGTCGGGGTGAAGAAAAGGGAGAGATCACTCTCCCTCCCCCCACCTCCCACCTTTCAGCCCCTTCATGCTCTTCACATTGATCTCAGCCACACGCACCTGCAGACAGACAGACCCTTTCAGACTCTCAAGCAGATTCCCTGCGCCACCCCTTCCGGCTTTCCCCCTCCTTTCTTACAGAGTTCGATCACTTTTTTGCCAAGAACAAACCTTCAATCTCTTGTGTGTCACCTTGTCTAATGATTGGAGACTATCACCCCCGTCGGTTCCCAGCCGACGAGGCCAATACTAGACGACCGAAACCGCCCAACAGTCTGTTAGCAGGGGTTCTGCTCCGTCATCAAAGCAAGATAGAAGAAACATATAAAATAAGAGAGCCAAGCCAGAGAAAGAAGAAAGCGGGGGGATCGTCAACAGCTGAACATGTGGAACAAACAGGCAAGGGAGAAAGAAAGACATCTCTGTATGGACGGATGGATGGAGAAATACCCAAACGACCAAACAACGAAAGGCCCCCCGACAAAGCGCCGGAGAGAAATTAAGGACGGACAGAAAAGAAAGACAGCATGCAACCCGACCGCACTCATTTGCAGCCATGCAAGCCTTCCGACCGACCTCGACCATCCTTCCTCATGCCCTCCCCCTGCATCGCACCCACCCCCCCTCCCACCCCTTTCTTTCCGTCTAGTTAGTTCACATTTCCTTTCCCCCACCCACCTCTCACGCCCTCACGCATGCATGCAGACATTCAAGAGAAGAGAGCCCTATCCCCTCCCCTGCCCCAACACACACACTCCCTGGGAGTGCGTACGCGTCTGCACAGCGTGAGCATACAAGGAAGGAAAATACAGACAAACAAAGGAAAGGAACAAAGGAACTAGCTAGCAATATGTGCGGTACGTCAGCGGTATCGTCTTTGAGGGACCGTCTCTCTCTCTCTCTCTGTCCACACACCGCCCGTCTCTCTCTGTCTTCACACACGTGTCGTTGTCTGCATGCCTACTGGTGCGAGAGACAGAAAGGAAGACGGTGAACAACACACCTCTTTGGGCGTAAGAAAAGTCAACGAGAAAAAAAAAGAGAAAAGAAGAGATCACAAGCCTGTCTGGTCTTCTTCTCTTCTCCCCAAGCGTGCATAGATAGATGTATTTGAACACAAGAAAGAAGCCGGGAGGACGAACGAACACACAACAGACGCCGGCAGACACGAAGACAATTCAGGGAACGCAAGAGAAAGAGAATGAACAGGAAAGGAGAAGTTTCTCATCTCCAATAGTGAACCAGCGCTAAGGCCAAATAGAAAAAACAGAACAGCACAGCACAGTGATAGGAAGAAATTGTTCTCTTCCCTCGAGAAAATCTATCGAGAAGACACAATCTGACAAACAAACGGAAGATTTAGAAGAACAAAGGACGGGGAGATCGACACACCTGGCACGGCTGCTATTCCGATTCACTACCTGCTTGAACTTCTGAAACACTCAACTCAACAGAACAGAACATCTGATTTCCTTTCTTTCGCTTGTTGGGTCAGAGAGAGAGAGGCGAGGACAAGCAAGAGTGTAAAGCTTGAAGGGGAAGGAGGAAGACATGATCCCGCATCGCATCGCATCGCAGGCAACAGACGGACGGAAAAGAGAAGAAGAAAAGAAAAGACAATAGGAAGGGAAGGGAAACCGAGAGAGAGATTCCACACGAACCTGCCCTGTCGCGCGAGTGTCTCCTGGGTGTCGTGTTGCTTTCTTTCTTCCTTTCTCCGACCGGCTCGAAAGCCTTCTTTCCTTTCCTGACTCACTCTTTCTTCCTCTCGATTCGCGATTCGCGCCTGCCCTTCTTCCCTCAGCTTTCCTACAATGTCTCTCCTCTACTCTCTGAGTTTCCCCATGTTGCGTCTCATTTCTGTTACCCCCCTTTTTTCCCTTCACTCAGGAAACTAATACCAAAGGAACAAACACTGATGAGGAAGGGGGGGGAAAGAAAGACACATTGTTTTCTCGTCCGCATGTGTGGACGTGAGAAGAGGAGAAAAAAAAAGACGTGAAAGGGCAGACAGACAGACAGACAGACAAATGAAAGAGGAAAGGACGAAAGGACAAGAAGGGACAATCCTGACGAAACGCGTGTGTGAACCTCGGTCCTCTGGTAGGTCCCACCGGCTCTCTCTTTCTGCCCAGCACATCTCTTTTGCAAACATTTAGTAGCTTTTCTTCCCCCCTGTAAACTTTGTGCTCGGTCTCTCTCTCTCTCTCTCTCTCTCTCTCTCTCTTTTTTCAGGATACAGGGATCAATCACAAGCAAAAACGAAGGACCAACCCGACGCCAGTTGCGGCTTGATTTATACCCCCCTGTTTGTTCTATTCTTTCTCCTCTTGTGCCGAACTCGGTCATTGATTTTTCCCTTCTTTCTTTTGAGGCCCCCATCGAAGACGCCCGCCCGTGCGTCCCTCCCTCCTTTCCTCCCTTGCAGAAAAATACAAACAACCAGAAGGTGATACGCACCCTCCTTTTCTTCCTAGCAGTTTCGGACAGACAAAGGACACACGCGGTTATTTCTCAAACTCACTTACGAAAGGCATGAACACAAGACAGACAGACAGACAGACAGACAGACAGACAGACACAGACAGACAGACAGACAGACAGACAGATGGACTCATGGGTAAAGGAAGGACATCGACGGGGAACTCTACATACATACATACACAGATGAGGGAAGCGGACACACACACACACACACACACACACGCATTGAAGGAAGGAAGGAGGCGAGGTGGAAGGAGGCGGATGGACGAATGCGGAAAGGAACAACAGCACATTGAGTGAGTGATCGAGTTCACCTTCTTTCTTCTTTCCATTCCCTGCAGGCTCTGCGCCTGACCCCTGTCCCCCCTCTCATGTCCCGTTCAATGTCATGTCCCTCCCTCCCTCCCTCCCTCCCTCCCAGACATACAGACAAACATACAGACGAAGAACAAAGGACACAAAGGAAGAAGAACAATGTCGCACGTTTTTTCAATCAAGCTCTGATGCTGCTGAGCCTTTCTTTTTCTTTTTGCAACACGAACGACAGACCGACCGACAAAGTGACGGAGAACACCTGGAAGGACGGACGGACGGACTTCTGACGGTAGGCTCACTTACTTTACTGCATGCGCTCGCACGTCCGGGTAGTTCTTCTTTCTTTTGGACGCATCCTTCATCGATCCATCCTTCCTTCCATCAATCCACCCGTGACCCATTTCCGCTCACGTAAAAACAGGAGATAAGAGAGCATTAGTTTTGACCGCTGACCCTCTTTCTTTGTTTTCTTCCTCCCCATCAAGAGCCGGCCTGTTCCCGTCTGTCCCCAGACCCATCCAACTCACGTGAACACACGCTGTCAAAAAGACAGGACGACCGGACAACAGATATACTGAGACGCACAAATGGAGGAAGAGAGAAAGGAATTCAGACAGACCGGCAGAAAGCACGGCTTTTCTCTCTTCCTCTCTCTGCGCGTCTCCACAGCGATCGATTGGATGGATTGTGTGAGGACTTGCACAACGAAGCTTTCGGGACAGGGCGACCTTCTGGGGAAAGAAAAAAGGTAAGATTGAACGAAAGAGGGGGGAACAAAAGGAGCCAAAAGGTCCCTTCCTTTCCTCTCCAAGTCTCTTTTTCCTTCTTTCAACGCAGTCCAGACACCTTGCTTGCTATTGGCTTGCTTGCTTGCTTGCTCCTTCACACCACGACGGAATGAGAATGAGGGCAAAACAGAACGAACGGGGATGTATGCCTGGGAGGAAACAACAGGGAGGAGAGAAGAACAAAGCGACGCCCATGCATGAGGAAAATAAAAACTGCTTTTCCCTTCCCTTCCCATTACCCCCTTCCCCCCGTCTCCACATGAGGACGTGCTGATCTTCTCTCCTCTCTCTCTTGTTCCTTCCCTCCCCTTCCCTTAGCAATGTCTAGTTTCACTACTGACTTTCCGACTGGTTGCATTTCTTTTTCATTCTCTTCAAACAAACCACATGAACACGACAAAGATCGGAACTTTCCTTTCAGATCAGATGCGCTTGTTGTTCTTCTTTCACTCCCGTTTGATATTCTACTTCCTTCGGACATTTTCTTGCGGAAAGTCGAGCACTGCTTTGCTCCGGTGTTCCAATACGCGCACTGCTTTGCACCTCCACCGCTGTCTCTCTCAAACGTGAGGGCAACTTGCCCGATGGGAAGGGAAGCAGGGAAGGAAGAAAAGAAGGAAGGCACGCGACGGGTCGAAGAATCGACCCATTCGGGTGACAACTTTTCAGAAAGCGGGAGGGAAGGGAGGAGATGGATTGGGAGGGAAGGGAAGGAAGGAGAGAGCAGGAGAGAGAAACGAATGAACAACGAATGCACACTGTCGGGCTTTCTTCACCGAGCATGCACCCACCTGGCCGAGAAATGAATCAAAAGACAGAGAGAAAGAGAAAGATAGAAAGACAGAGAGCAAGAAAGACAGAGAAAATCAAAAGCAAAAAAGTCAAACCCTACAAAGAGCAGAGGAAAGAAGCAGGTAAGGCAGGTAGATGTACAGCCAGGCAGTTGAACAAACGGAGAGACAGAAAGAGAGGACCGACGAAAACAGCTTTACGGACAGCGGTAGGGTACTAAAGGGTTTCAACGCATCAACGAAAGTGTCTAGAAACCACAGACAGACAAACAGACAGACAAGACAAGGACACCTACTGCCGTGTCTGCCTGCCGAAGTCACACACCATCCAACCCACCCACCCACCCACCCAATCGATCGTCAAGAGGACGGACTCAAAGGAAGGAAGGAAGGAAGGAAGGGCAGAGGAAAGGAGGGGAGTAAGGACGGCAACGGAGGAAAGGATGAACAAAGACAAGGTGGCGGAGTGTTCTTGCATTCTTTTGTTAGTCTTTGTTGATTGTTTTCTGTTGTTGTCTTGTTGCGTCTCGACTGCAGGCCCGCTTGTTCCTTCGAGAAGGTCCGTGCATCCTTCCTTGTTCAAGGTTCACCGAGAAAGTCTCATTTCATAAGAGGATAGTGAACAAAAGGAACCATAGTAGAAGTGAAAGAAACCCTGGTTTTTGATTTTTTTTCCTGTCGCAGGATGGAGACCCTGCAGAGTCGAGGAGCATGCCATTCGGTTGACAGAAGGAGCGAAACAAACGTTTTTGTTTGTGCGTTTACATTTCTTGTTTGTCATTTTCTTCGCATGACAGGAAGGTTCTTTGAAGACGTCACCTTTCATCTGGTGTTGTCTCTCTGTTTCTCTTTTGTTTTCTTCAGACAGAACTGTCGCGTCATGAAGAGGGACGGATCATTCCATGACATTCGTACAGCCAAACCCAAAAGCAAAGGAGAACGTTTCACGCCCAGCAGCAGCAACAACCGTACACCTACTTACAGACTCATAGAGCTGCTTCGTTGCTTTTCTCTTCTCTTCTCTTCTCTTCGCGTTTCGCTGATTTCCTTCCTCTCTTGTTGTCTGTCTATTTATTTTCTTTCTGACCTTCAAATCTCACCCCTCGTTTCGAATCGTTCTTTCTTTCTCTCTTGTTCTTTCTTTCTTTATTTATTTCAGTCCCCACGTTTCGTAAGCGAAATGAAAGGATGAAAGGAAGAAAGGAAGGAGGAAGGAAGAAACGGATAAATGACGGAACGCAACTAAAAGGACAAAGAGATGCCAAAGAAGAGATAGAAGGGGAGGCAAATCCGGTACCAGAAAGAGAGAGAATGAGAGAAAGAGGGAAAAAGCAGACTGCCGGTTGCATGTCAGCAGGCAGCAAAGGAAAGGAAAGGATAGTCTGACGATGTCAGATGTCTTTTTTTCTTTTGAAAGTGTCTTTGTTTACAGCTGGAAAGCATGAAGAAAGGGAGAAAGAAGGAAAAGCGGACCAGAAAGAGACAACACAGGAAGAGTCAAAGGACTGATCGAGGCACTGAATGATACTGCAAAGGAGGGCAAGACACGCAGGCACCAAAAGAATGCACTCTCTCTCTGAGTGGCTGGGTGGATTACACCAAGGCATTGGATGTGCGACACATGAAGGAAGGGCGAAACAGACAGACACAGCAGACAGACAAGACAAGCAAGGGCATCCTGCGCCTCAGGTATTACCCCCCTGTCCCTCTGCTTCCTTCACCAAGGTGCGTGCTTCCTCCATGTACGCCCCCCCCTATTGCACTCATCCCCTTCCCCAGATGCCGCGAATGTCCTCCTCTCTGCTAACTCATTCAGTGACCAACACACACCCCACAGCTTCTTTCAATCATGCGCGAAGCAGAAAAAGAAGATGCGGACAGGGAGTGTCTCGTTTCAGCAATCCTCAGTCTATCCCGATGTCTCGACTTCCTATCACGATCTTTCTCCTGCTTCTCCTTCTCCTTCTGCATCTGCCGTTGGCGTCTCCCTCCAACCCCACACGTCTGGATCACGCGATGATCCAGTGACCCCATAGTGGCACTTCGGGTGCGTGGAGACAGAGGGGGGGAAATCGGAGCCACAAGGCCGATGTCTGCACCGACACTCACCCCATTCCCATCCATGCAACCTTGGGTCTCCCCTCCTACACTGATGGTCCGGGTGCGTCTGATGCGGTTGCCTTCCGACTCCCTTCTCTTGAGGAGGGCGTCGATCTCATCGGGGTCTGCGTGAAGAGAAGGACTGTGCTTGTAAGTCTCGCAACACCCGCAGAGCTTCAGGATGCGGAGACGGGTCTCCAGATCTAGCGGTTCACCCTTGGATCGCGTACCCCCGCTGCTCTGTCTGTGCGTGTGTCTGTGTCGACACCCCCCGAGAGAGGAGCGGTGGTGCCCATGGCGGGATCTCCCCTTTCGACCTTCTTTCTCCTTTTCTTTCTCACCCTCTGAGGGAACTGTGGTGCCGTCTCGCTCAGATTCTGTGTCGGTGGAAGAGAGAAGAAGGGGGGGCGGGAGGGGAGGAGGGGGAAGGGACAGATCGATACGGCGAGGGGGGCGGGGGTGGGCGCAGTCTTCACAGACAGCGAACGTGGATGGATTCTGGAACGAACAGAGCGGGCAGGCCCAGCGGAGGGGCTCGCCTATGCGCGAAAAGAGCGGACCCCAGGGCCCCCTCCCTTCCCCTTCTGCTGCACTGTCTTCGCCCTCATGCTGCTGAGTCGGTTTCTCTACACGGATCATCTGCTTGTGGGGAGAAGAACGGTTGAGAAGCCTAGAGAAGGCGTCTCTCTGCTTCTGTGCGAGGGGTTTGAGACTTCCATTCTGCACCCCGTCACCCTCTGCTTCATCCTCGTCACACGAGCCGGAAACAGAAGAACCATCCATCTCCACGTCTACCCCCAGTGCCAGGGCTTCGCAGGCCACGCAGCCGCACTTTGACGAAGGGGAAGGCATTTCGGCAATTTGGAGGAACGGATGGGAGAGGGGTGTGATGGTGATGGCTCCCAAGAGGTCTGCACAAACAGCAAACGCAACAGGAAGACAGTCCGATAAGTGCATGATAGTCCTACAGATCCTAGTGGAAGAGGAAGGAAGCAAACCTCGAAAGGAAGAAGGCAAAGGACGAACGGAAACAAAACTGTGGAAAAGTGTAGAAGCCTCTCTTGTCGACCTACCGAGAGCGATTTCAGCTTTGGTGGTGGATCGGGTCGAGGTCGACGTGAGATGAGGGTGCGGGTCTGTGAAGGTGTCGGGGACGCTCGTGAGATCTGTCAGAAGAGACGCGATGGTCTCATCAGACAGTTTCGTTTTTTTCTTCAAAGCAACCGAGGGAAGGAGGACGAGAAGACTCTCGGAGAGCGAATCTGCCTCCTCCAAACCCTCCTCTCTCCCCTCCCCTTCCTCGATGTGCTCTTCCTGTTCCTGTTCTGACTCAATCACAGCCATAGCAGCCGCTGCCGGGAGTGGCTCCAGCCCACTGCTGAGCCTGTCAATATCGAGCAAGCAGCTTCTGTGACTCTCACAATCATCCTCTTTCTCCGCCTCCTCGCCCCCCTCCTTCAGCGAACATGCAGTGCTTGCGAAGGACATTCCTGGAGAGGGGCGCGGAATGGTTGCCCAGCAGAGAAGGGCGGCAATCCGACGGACATCGTCAAGGTCCACGTCTTCTGAAAGCCCGTGATCCTGCAAAAGGGGACGGGACAGCGGGTCCTTCATGGGGAAAGGAACGGACACGGTGACAAGGAAGGAGGACGGACAGAGGGCTCTTACTTTCTTTTTGAAAGGGAGAGCAGGTTTGTGACTTGGAAAGAGCGAGAAAGACAACGACTGTGGAAGAGGACTTACTTCAAAGATCTCTTGAACGGTGGCCTCGAGGGTCTTTGCCTGGTGGGCACCCGCACGGGAAATCGCAGTCGCAGGCATTGACGGGCAGACGGATTGTCACACGGGACGATTTCTGTGAAGGAGAAGGAACGACGGAAAGAGCGCAGAGGGCTTCTTTTGGGAAAAGAAGGAAGAGGTCCGTCGTGTGGGACGCAGAAGGGCTTTGGATGATTCTGACTTGTTACTGGACAGAAAAAGCAGAGACAGAAAGATAAAGGGAGCACAAGAGCTCAGAAGGATGAATACGACGGACAGCAATACTTTTGCTTTGATGCTTGCGATGGTTTTGTGACGAAAGGAGAGGCAAGGAGCGATGGGCCGATTCTTGTGTTGCTGTGGGACTCGGACAGAAAGCGGACAAAGCGACGACGAGAATTTTACAGAAAGAATGTTGCCCTGTTAGCCCCTTGATGAGGACAGCGAGGAAAGGAAACGGCGAGGAAGTTGAGGCTCTTTGTCACTCCGTGTTTCCAAGATGAGAGGCCGTTAAGAGAGGGCAACTTAGTGTGATTGAAAATTCAGCACTAGCTGACTCTGCCCTGTCCTCAATTTTGGTGGCGTGTATCGCTCGACTGAAGACTTTCGACTGAACTTTCGAGCGCGCGCGTTTGCGTGCGTCAAGTGCATGCATCATGCATGCATGAGTTCCTGGGATGGCTGCGATTGGCTGCATGCGTGAAGGAGGGGGACACGCAGAAAATGCCACATCAAAGGGCTCGAGAAGCTTTTTGCGTGTCCCAAGACGCGACACGTACCCTTCGGGTTCGGAGACGCATCCAGTCTAGCATCAGTCTAGCTCTACAATGAGTCTACATGTCTCTCTGTACGTACTAGAGTCTGTAGACGGATTATTTGCACCGTCATGCACTGTCAGATTTTGTCGCCTCATCCGTCCTCTGAAGCTCCGGCCTCATTTTTCGTCAGCGACTGAGTATAAGGATTTGTGAGAAGTTCTGCTGGTTGTCGACTTTCTCGGTATCCCGCTTCTCATTCTGCTGTCGCCACAGATCACTTCCATTATCTCCGCAATGGAGCAGAGGTGGGGTCCGAATGTCTTTGTTCGTCACGTGTTTGAGGGGCAGGATGTCCTTCTGTGCAGCCAGTGGGTTGAGGACCTTTCGGATGCCGACGACACCTTCGGCAACTGCATTTTCTTTTTCGGTGGCAAATTCTTCCAGGGAGACAGTCAGTCCGCCTTCGGTGCCAAGAGTCCTTGATTCCTGTGTGTCCTTCCCCGGCCAGTAATTCCTCCTTCGATTTCCATACCCATCATTCTGCAGTGTCGGACCAACTTTTATTGCGCTTTCGACTGAGTTTTGCATTGCTTCTTTACTTCCTCTTCCTGCTTCCTCTGATTGCAGTTTGCCGTGGAGATTTGAGAGACGACATGCAAGGCTCACTGGCGGCCGTGAAGGATCTGCTGGTGGATGCCTTCACCAACAAGGGAGCAAAGAGGAACTGCAAACTGAACTTCTCAGCCCTCCGAGATTCCTGCATGGTCCGTCTGAATGAAATCTCTGCCTGCCTGCCTGCCTGCCTGCCTGCCTGTGGCGTTTACCCTGCTTGAAATCGGAAATCCACCCCAGGGAAATTTGGTAGCTTGCCGGTGTGGTAACTAGATACGTTTTTTTCTTTGCACAGCTCAGAATGGAATTGATTTCTCAGAAAAAAATTGCATCCTGAACCCCAAACAAAACAGAGGCTTTCTGGCTTGTTCCTTTCTCTATGCTTGATTTTTTTTCTGCCACTCTGCCTCCCCGTGCAGTTTCGCTTGTGCCTCCGATCTCCCTTTGAGGAGCTGTGTCGAATTGAGAAAGTCGTGCTCTGCCTCTTCTCTCCGCGCAGGTCGATGTGACGCAAGAAGAAGGGGGGACGGGGGGGGATCTGGCGGTCAGTTCTGCATCTAGCACGGGGGGGTGGGGATGCGGGAGGGGGGGGGGCACAAAGGACTCAATGACCATTAAGGGGAAGGGGGTAGGGGGTGGGGGTGAAGCAAGTGAGGACGGAGGTTTGTGTGGAGCCTCAAGTTCTTTCTGGAGGCCTCTTTTTTTCTTTCTATTTCGTTGCTCTCTTTTTCTCGGACAGGGTGTCTTGCTTCCCCTGGGTGCTCACTTCGCAGTCTGTTCCTTGCGTTTTTGCAGATTCGCGTGAGTCTGACGGTCGAAAGCGGGATCGTCTTCCGAGCCATGCCAACAGCTGAGGGAGTTGCTGAGATCTTCCGACGCTCGACAGAACTCCAGAAGCGCCTGACGGTCAGAATGGAATTCCCTCCGGTTGTTTGTTGTTTATGCGTTTCCGTTTGGGCTCGCATATTTGTGTCGTTGCTGTTCATTTCATGTGTCACAGTCGGTGCTTCCATCTCCTCTCTTCTCCGTGAAAAGGTCAAGAGAAACGCTGACGACAGATCGGTCTTGAGACAGACGTCCACCATCGTGGGATCTTTTCCTTTCTTGCCAGACGACCAGAGTCGCTCAGGATTGGATGGGCCAGAGGAGGGGGCATTGAAGGATGCAGCAGGGGGTTCAGCAACGGAACAAGTGGGTGAACGCGATCGGCAGCTACACTGAAGGGGGAAGGCCTGTTTTTGCGTGTATGAGGGCACTGTAGATAGATGGTGGAAAACACGTGTGCGTGCGTGCGTGCATGCGTGCGTGCGTGTGTGTGTGTGTGTGTGTGTGTGTGTGTGTGTGAGTGAGAGAGAGCGAGAGAGAGAAAGAGAGAGAGCGAGAGAGAGAGAGAGAGAGAGAGAAAGAGAGAGAGAGAGGGAGTCTGTGTGCGTGCGTGTGTGTGTGTGTGTGTGTGCAGAAAGAGCAGGGCACGCTGACTCGCCGCATGGTCTCCCTGGAGAGTCTGCTCTCGGATGTTCGGGCCAGTGTCGAGACAGGTGGGGTGCATGGGCGGGGGCAGGCGGGGGGGGCCGGGAAAAATTGTGCGAGAGAGGCGGCACAGAGAAAGAAGTCTCCAAAAGAAAGAGAGGACAGAAGAAAAGGATTTGAGAAAGAATCCCAAAGACTTAGCTCCAGAGGTTTTCTTTGTTCTCAAACGAATGAAAGGCGTCCTTTCTTTATTCGTACGATGGCTACTTGTGGTTTGTGCCTATTAGTTAATATTTTTGTTTGAGGCAGCTTCGTAATGTGTCCGTTCTTTTTTGCCGCACGTGGCAGTCAGAATTTTCCTTGGCTTTTTGAGAGTGCCTTTGTTTATGTACACTTTCTGTCGTTGTTTTCGAATCTTGCCTCCCTTTTTCGTCTCTTCTCTTCTTCGTTGTGTCCTGCTGTCGTTCCGTCTACCTTGCTTCTAACACACACGTTGTCTTTCCTTCCCCTCTCTTTCTTTTTGGATGGGGGACTGGATTGGTTTCTTCCATGCAGCCACGAAGCAGAGGGAAGAACGAGAAAACGAAATCTTCTCGAAGGTCTGTCCGTCCTTTCCAAAGGGTCCACAATTAATTAAGAAAAAAGAGAGCGATTGAATTGAGAAATGGGAAGGGCAAGCACATTTCCAATGGTTGGAGAGAGTGCGAAGAGAGGGATGCAAAGGAGTAAATGGACTGATTTAAGGGGGAAACGCAGACAGAGAAACTCAAGAACAATCTCCTTGTTTCGAAGGTCTTTTCACATTTGTTCAGAGCGGAAGGTAGCCGTCTCTCATCTGAGCCAAACGGGAAGACCCACCGAATAGGGACTCGACAGGAAAGAGGAACCCATAAAGGGCCTCTTCAAGAAAGGTCTGCGAATATGAAACAGTGAGAAACAAAGGGAGCTCTCTCAAAGTCAGACCAACAAGAATGGACTGAAAGGTAGCCAGAGGAAAGCAAATGAACGCCTTGAAGAGGCAGCTTCTTGCTACCCACCCTCCTTTCCGGAATCTAGTGCAGGCAGCTCTACGGCAGTGCGGTCTGATCCAATATGCTATCAAACTCTGCCAAGTGCATGCTTCTCACACACACCTCTTTTGCATCCACTGCCTTCCTTCCTCTTGCTTGCAGGCGGCTGTCATCATCAACGCGAAAAAAGCCAAAATTCGAGAGCTGATCAAAGAGAAGGACGCGGCAGTGGCCTCAATGAGAGAGGCAGAAGCAGCCGAGAGAGAGAGGGACAAAAAGAGAAGCGAGGAAATGGCAGCGCTGTCTGCAGCCGCGGCAGCGAAACCAAGAGCAAAAGCAGCCCAGAGACAGGCGAATGCCGATGGGGAGGCTGCACCGAAGGCGAAGGCGAAAGCAAAGGCTAAGTCGAAAGCTGCAGCCAAAGCAGCAGCAGAGGCTGCGAGAAAAGCCGAGCGTGGCCGTGCAGCAAAAGCACGCGAGAGACAGGCTGCCTTCCGTTTGGGAGAAGACGGAGACTCAGATGACGATTCCATTGCTGGCTCCCGAGAGGGAGAGGAAAGAGGCAGAGAGAGAGTGAAACGGAACCACGAGGATCAGATGGATGAAGAGAGAAGGGGGGAGTACGAGAGCGAACAAAGCGGAGACGAAGGTGGTGGTGGTGGTGGAGCTGCGGCTGCTGCTGCGGCGTCTTCGTCCCCGGCAGTTTCCTCGAGACCCAAGAGGATCCGGGTGAAGCTTGAAGAAGGAGAGGGAGAAGAGCATGCAGGTTAGAGGGAAATATGGACAGATGCTTATCCATCAGAAGAAGGGATCTGTAATTAAGTGAGGCAGAGAAAGAGGAAGGGAGGGGGGGCTAGCAAGAAAGGGAGCGGGATTAGAGGCATAGATTTTCTCTTCAGAGGAGTCAGGAAAGTGTGATGAGGAGAAGATTAATTGCATGTGGGGAGGGGCTGGCTCTTCCTTTTCCTTCTTTTTCTTCTCTCTCCCATCCTATGGGTATGCATAAAAATGTGTGTATGTGCGTCTGCTTGTGCATGTGCAATTGATATCCGTCCATACATACATACATCCATGCACACATATGCTCATTATTGCAGGGCCTGAAGGTCCCCCTTCCAAGAGAGGGAGGGGCCGTCTTGTTGGACCGATGTCCTCTTCGGAGGATGAAGAAGAGGAGGAAGAAAGGGGAGGGGATGCCAGAAGGAGAGGCAAGACTGATTCTCCGGCAAGCCGGGCGGAGGAGAGACGAGACGGGGAGAAGTCGCCCCGAGTCGCTGATCGTGGGGGGGCTGGAGCGGAAGAGGCCCACGGGCGGGGTGGGGGGGCTCGCGGAAGGGCAGGAGGGCGTGGGAGAGGGGGGGGGCGTGGGAGAGGGGGTGGGAGAGAGGAAGCATTATCTGCGGCGATGTTTGCTGACATGGACGCGTTCATGAATTCTCCCTCTTCACAATCCCAGCCCTTTGCGTCTCAGGCAGATGTTCCACCGATTCCTGCCGGACAAACGAGAGGGGGCAGAGGCAGAGGGGGATCGGGAGCCAGTGAAAGGGGTGGTGCATCATCGCGGCGCGTCTCCTCGCGGCTTGGAGGCAGCAGCCAAGAGGGAAGGGGTTCCGCCAACCGTGCTTCACGTGGAGATCGAGAAGATGAAGAGGACGATGAGGCTCGGCTAAACGATCTTCTTTCTTTATAGTACTTTATGGAGAGATTTCGAGATTTTAGAGAAGTTGTCAGACAATCAGATCAAGGTGAATCAGGATGTATAACAATTAACAATAATATTATTGTATATAAAAACTCCTTAATAACCTAGTCAAAAACTTTTAGGTTTGATTGTATTTGACTTGATGATTGAGGTTTGACCTAGGGTTTGATTTGATTTGCTTATAAATTTAATTTGGGTTTGAAAAACAAATCTAACCACTTTTAATTGATTTTTTTTTTTATTTCGTATAATTTAAGGTTAAAAAATTGTGCACCTCAGAAAAGATGCAAATTCTCAACTAACACTAGATGCACCTGTTTTGTACCAGATCCACCTGATGCACGTGTTTTGCACTTATTTGCACTTGATTGAATGGGGGAGAATTGGGAATTGAATTGGGTTCACTGATTGAATTGGAATTGCGTGCGTCGGAGTGGCAGCGCGTGGAGCGCGGCCCGCGGCATGGCCGCGAGCCGATTCGGGCCGGACCCCTTAGCGGGCCGAGCGCGCGTGCAGTCCCGCGGGAACATGAGCCGATCCGAAAATTTTCATGCATGCAAATGTCTTCGATCCCTTTTTTTCTTTTTGTTCCCAAAAATCTCTGACAACGTACTGTCTTCCTTGAGTTTCTTTCATGAAGCTCTGAGAATGATCATCCCTCTGAGCGACAGTCCGTGCATGTACAGACCTACAATGCTTCAAGTGCCCACCATCAGGAGGGTTTGAACGTCAAGAAAGAAAGAAAGAAGTGAACTGCAACGTTGAGGTTTTGAAACTGCGTCGCGAGTTCACCCCAAAACCATGCTTTCCGATGCAGAGTTTTCAATCTTGTCAGTGCGTCTCACCTAAAGTCACCAGGTCCTTGGTGAAGCTTTCGTGGTGAAATTTGGATTCTACCATGCCAAACCACACCGAAGCTCCAGTGCCGCACACATGTGAATGCGAACTGCTACGTGCTCATATTCGCGCACTGGAGAAGGAGAATACTTGTCTTCGAGAACGTCTTTCACTTTACCAGCAGCAAGCACTCTTGAACTCCAATGGTGCCACTCCTGTGATGCCCAGTGGTGACGCGGCTGACGCT
This sequence comes from Chromera velia, assembly GCA_018398765.1. Lineage (NCBI taxonomy): Eukaryota > Chromeraceae > Chromera > Chromera velia. Next base: position 45,993 of record JAHBMJ010004907.1, on the reverse strand, counting down.
CGCCCACCCAGCACGACCGAAATCCAAGGAGTGACCAGCGTCGGTCCCACGAGTACCACTTTAGGGGTCTCCACACCACCCCTTCCTGGTCCTGCGACGGCGACTGAAGCTCTCCATGAATGTGGCACCGCGGTGCTTGACACGGGGCCGCCTGATCTGGATTTTAGTCGCCAGGACGACCGCAACCTGTTTGTCTTCCACATTCCTGGAAATTGGCGGGAAGAGACCTTGCATAGGGCAAGTAAGCGGAATTTCGTAATCCAAGTCTCTCTTTGCTCTGTTTTGTGTTTTCCTCCCTGTCATGCAGTTTTTCTCTACTCTTCGCATCACCTTCCGCACTGCGAGTTCGTGTCGATTCTTCGCTTCCCCATGAACTCCCGTCGCGGGACTCTCAACCCTCACGTTGTTCTTTTGAGACACTGTCTTATGGCGCTCTCTTCCTTGTGCTTATGTACGTGTCTGCAGCATTTCCGGCCTTTTGGGCCCATCGTCTCCGCCATCATTTCCCGGGAGAGCCAGACGGGTCGGAACAAGGGGTTCGGTTTCGTCTGCTACCACTCCGCAGCCGATGCGCAAAAGGCCATCACCGAGATGAACGGAGCGTTTGTCGGAGGGAAGCGCCTTGCCGTGAAGCTGAAGCTCGCAGCTGGCAGTCAACGGGGAGGAGAAGGGGGACTGCCTGCAGTAGTAGCAGATGAAGTGGCAAGTCCTCCACTTCCCACTTCGCAGAGCTCCTTCTCCCAGCTTCCAGCGCAGACAGCGACCCAGGTCCCAGCTCACATCTCGGTCTTGGAAAGGAGTGGAAGACACCCGCACGTCCCCCCCCTGTCCAACGAAAACCTGGTCATGCGCCCCGCAGCCCCCACCCTCGTCCCTCACGGGATCTCGTCCGCCAGCTCCTCCGCAGTCCCTCTGTCGTCGAGCGGAGGGCTCGTGGCTGGGGCCCATGTCGGAGCGCAGATTCCCGCGTCGATGCCTTCGCATTTGCAACACCTGGGGCACGGCGGCAGGGAGCACCGCACTTCCATGCACACTCTGCAGACACTTCCAGAGAACGGAAGTGTGGAGACCAGAAAGTCAGTCAGTCGGTCAGTTGGTCTCTCTCTTTTATGTCCTCTGGCTCGGTATGCTTCTTTGCCTGTTGACTCGACTCCTCTTCTCTTCTTCATTTTTGTCCAAAGAAAGACGAACACAAAGAAAGCCGACCTCTCTTCCCCCACTGCCATCAAGTGAAAGACGCCAAGGATGTGAGAGAGAAGAGAAACGTCCTCGTGTGTGTGAGTGAGTCAGGGTGTGTAGTGTATCATCGCGTGTCTTTTCTTTTTGAAGATGCTGATTTCTGCAGTCGTATGAAAATGCACACTTCCTCCTGCCTGTCTCACTCTGATTCACGATCTGTGTGGTGGGTGGGTGTATGTCTGCAGGAAGAAAAAGAAGAAGAAGAAGACTTGGGAGAGAGTGGCCACAGAGGAAAGAGAGGAGACCCCTCCGCCCTCTTATGTCGAGGGGGAGGGAGGTCTGGACGGAGTCCACACAGGGGGGATCTCACTGCTCCCCCCTCCTGCAGTATACCCCTCCGCCTCTTCATCCTCCCGTGTCCCCATCCTGTCCAGAGAAATCGTACACGACACACTGCCACAGGCTCCGCACACACAGCCTGGAGCTGGAGGGGTAACTGTGCCTCCCCGCCACGCGTTGTGCCCCGTCTCGTCTCCCTCTCCGTCGTTACCCCCCGGATTTGACCGCATCCCCTCCCTTCCCTACAGGAGCAACCCCCCTGATGAAATCCCCTCTCACCCCCCCCCTCCGTACCAAAGTGAGGAGGTGGAGTTCGGTCCTCATGGAGTCACAGGCAGTACTTGGAAGAACACACGGAGAGGAGTGAGGGGACACCCGGTGTGATAGGAACAGACAGACAGAGAGAGGAGTGAGGGGTGACCTTTCGTTTAAAACCCTAAAAAAACAGAGAAAAGCCTCTCAGTCTGCTCCTTTACTTCCCCTTCTCTTCTTTTCCCCTTGTCTGTTGCTTACGGTGGTTGCAAGCAACGGCTTGCTTGTGCGTTTTTATCGTTTCTGCGAGTGCGTCCCGGGTGGGAGGGCAGGTGGGAGGGATGCAATATGGAGTTTGTAATAAGGATGAATCCGTTCTCCTCTAACAGAAAGCGAACGCCACCTGTTTGGTCTTGTTTCTTTCTCTTTCAACGGATTCTTCCTCTACGTGTTTTTGGGGAGTGAGGATGGGGGGGGGGGGCGTTTTTACACGTTGCTCTTTTCTGTTCTCTGTTGGGTTCATTTTGCTGTCATGCGTGCTTTCTGAAAGTGAGACGTCGCTAAGAGGGCGCTCATGTTCTACTGCTTCGTCCGATGCAGTGAGTAATGGATGATTCATTTAAACGTAAACGGAACCGATAGAGCGATGGGTCGGCCGTCCGGTTTTCCTGGTGCTCTGTTTCGATGCCGTTGCCCTCTGGGCTTCGGTGTTTTTTTCCTCTTCTCCTCTTAATTGTACACATCCAAAAAGACTGGTCCCTTGCGTGCGCGGCATTTTTCTGTCAAGAGCAAAAAATAGTGCAAGCCGGCTGGGGACGATTGGGTTGTTTGATTTGTCGACATGATAAATCAATCAACAGCTCTCTCTCTCTCGCTGTTCTGGCCGAGAGGGGTTGTGGCGTCGCTCGTCGGTGCGATGCCTTCCCTTCTGCTGTCCCGAACATGGAAGGAAAGCAAAAAAGAAGGAAAGAAAGAAAGAAGCTGATGGATGAAAGTAATCAATCAAATGGATGGATGGAAGGAGGAAAGGAAGGGAAAAGAAAGGCAAAGAAGGAAACGAGAGACGGACTGTCTGTGTCTTGCAAGGTCCTCCCTTCTCCCTTCAAGTGAGTATGCACGTTGGTGCGACGCCCGCAACTTTCTGGTTTCTTTAAGATTCCAGAAAAAAAGAAAGCCTTGTTTAGCTGGGGTTCAGTGTTTCTCGACCTGAGTGTCTGTCTGCCTGTATGTCTCTATTAGTGGAAGGAAAGAAAGAAAGGTTTGGAGAAAAAAAGGAAGGTTTGAATCGTTTGGGAAGGAGGAGGGAAGGAAAGAAAGGATGAATGGATGGTTGGAGATGTTTTGTCTTCCTTCATCTTCACCTTTCCTCACTCACTCTCTTCCCTTCCGTCTACTCATTGCTGTATGTAGTCGATGTGTGTATCCGCTTTCCTCCTCCAACTTCTGTCCCCTTAGAAGCTCGTAGTGCACTGTTTTATTTTTGCCTTCCACTGATTGGTAGATGAATGAACGGATGATCCACCGTCTTTTGAAGTAGTGACCACGACATAAATAACCTGGCACGCACGCCTGTCGTCATGCATCTATGCGCCGTCTCCCCATCTGATGCAGTCAATCGTAGAGAGTGCGTTCCTGCCTGCCTGCCTGTCAGACGGTCGCAGCATATCCTGGACTGCGACTCAAACAAACAAATAATGCAAGACGACAAGACGTTCCGGTGCTTCAAGGGTTGCTGGAGTTTCTTTCTCACTTCTGATGATTGAACCAGAAATCGATTGATGCCTTCCTGCCTTTCTGGTGCTTGCTGGTGCGTGTCGAGGAAAGAAGTGACACAGAAAGCGATCGACACGACCGTCACTCACATGAAAAGTGAAAATCGGCTCGCTCTCTCTGTCCAAAAAAGGGCAGGCAGAAATGGTCAGAAAAGAAGAGCAACAAGCAAGAGAGAAAAAGCATTCGAAAGAACCGTGACAAAAAAGTTGGGGTGCCTTTTGAATGCGCACGTGCGTGTGTTAAGCGCGCGTGAGTGTGTGGGTAGGTGTGTGTGTTGTGTGTGTGTGTCTGGCTGCCTTTCCTGTCGGTGGGCGAGGATGCATTTCAATGTTTGTATGAATGAAGGAATGAAGCAGTCTGCAGGTAGACAACGCATGCTTCAGCCTGCGCCCTCCCTCCCTCCCTCCCTGGCACAATTCATCATGATGCCATCCATGCAAACAGTGAATCAACAAACGTTCAATAACCACTGATTCTCTCACCTCATCATCCTGTCCCCGTTCGAGGATGCAACCAAGCGAACCAAACAAACGATGGCTGTGCTTCTTCTGCATGTCCTCTTCGTTCATTCCTCTTCCTGGACAGTCAGTCTCCGTCGCTTGTGCCTGTCCTGTCCTATTCTGCCGAAGTGTCACTGCACGCCTTCCGTCCTTCTCCGTATACCTCCATCCTTCCATCCATCTACACATGCAATTATTGAATGATCTTACCTGTATGCTCTGTCTGCATTGCATACATGGACCGTCAATGGTTCCGAATTTTAAGACCCTCCTCAGTGTTCCTGTGAGGGAACGACTGGCTGATATTCCTTCCATAGCGCCATTCCATTCCATCCCCCTGTCTTCCTTCGCCTCTCCCGTTGAATAGATCCATGAATTCATTCGGGAACCTCCAACCAACCATGCAACACTTCGATGCATTCATTCATCCTCTCGCTTTTGCATATCTCCTTTCATTCATGTCCACCACCGCAAAGTCGTTTTGTCGGTCTTCTGTATGTTGGCTTCCTTCCATCCAAATGTTTCTTTCGATTCTTCATTCCATCCACATCGGGGTGCCACTTTCTTTTTGATTGATGCATGGGTGGGTGGGGGGGTATTCGATTCGACGGTGTCTGTCTAACGTCCTTCACTTCCCCACTTTGCTCCCGCGTGTCGATCGGCATAACTTATGCCTTCCGCTGTCTCCTTTTTTCCCATTCCGCATTCTTCGTCCGTGCTTTACTGTTCCTCTTTCCTTCTTCGTCACCCCATACGACCGACTAAGCGAGAATGAAGCTTCCTTGCCTTCGTCTACTAGAAGGACAAAGGCACTGCAAAGAAAGAAGGAGGTCAGTCAGGAAGGAAGCAAGGAGTGCAGCAAGGCAGTTCCTAGAGCAGACTCACGCTCTTTCCTCGCCGAAGTACCCCTCTCGTCTGCCTCCCTGATCTGACTGCTCTCCGTCTCTCTGTCTCTTTCTTTCTCTTTGTTTAAATCTTTTTCACCGTATGCGGATCATTTGGGGAGTTCCGGAGGGCAGCTCAGGCCGGTTGGTGAGTGTCACGAGGAGCGCGCGTCCGAGGTCCATCAGGGCAGGACGACGTGAATCGAGGGGACATTCCAAGGAAGCCTGCCTGACCAACTGAGCCCGTCCGAGATAGATCTTCGCAGACGGATGAAAAGGGAATATTGATGTGAAGAGAACAGACGACGGGAGGGGAAGGATGTGCCACGAGAAATTTGTGCCTCGAGTACCTCGCCAGTGGCATCGTAAACCTGCATGCATCATTCATTGCATGAATTGATTTAATATGTGCATGATTGATTGACAAAAAAACCAAACGTGCCGGAATCCATTGGCCGTCCTCGTTTGGAGTTTCAAGGCGACCGAGGGAGATCAAAACGGTCAGGCGAAAGTCAAAAAGAAACCGACTGCGTGGGAGGTCGAAGTGAGAGAAGCGAGTACTTGCCTGCCTCTCAGCTCGAGAAAGAGAGATCTGAGAGGTTCTTGCTGTGTTTCAACCTCTTGCTTTCGATTCGAACCGTGCAACAGAACCGTCGTCCGTTCACGCAGTCACGCGCGCGTTTAATCCATGCATGCATGCATGCATGCATGCCTGACATTGCATGCGGGAAAGCCATAGAAAGCCGAAGGAGTTGAGAAGCAGTCAGAGTCACACCATAGAGACCAAAACGCAAACCATCATAAAACCAAAAGCTTTGATCATCACTCAGTACAGGATTATCGATAATTATATTAATTTATATACCTAGACGTGTTTTAATCATCATCATTCATAAACATATTATCTACTTAGTAAGTATATTAGAGTTTTATATAAATGGAAAAAGTACATGTATATTTGTTTGGATTGAAATCCTACTACTGGACAATCTATATAAAACCGGTTTAGCCAGTAGTTTGATCGCTAGTTGGATCGGACATAATCGGAATGATCGGACCTTTGATGTAGATTTGATTTTTAGTTCGATTTTCACTTATAAATTTAACAAAGTTCTAAAAAAACAAAGAAAGAAAGAAAATTGGCTTGAGTTTTTATTATTTAAGGCTTTATAGTATGAACTCTAGGTATACATTTAGTATGTATTACCAAAGTAGCAAAACTAATAGTAGTTAAGTAGAATAATATAATGCTTACCACGATAATACAAACAAGACTGATGATGATGATTGAGGGTTAAATCCCAGATTTAGCGACGCCAAATCCCAAGCCACTAACAAGGCTTTGAAGATAACCCAGAGCACACATTCATGGGGGGGGGGGTGAGGAAGCCTGCATGCCAGTCGGATTGATTCGCCTCAACTTGCCTTACCGACAGAATGGACCTTCTTGAGACAGTCAGCTATAGCTTTGGAACCGCTTCTAGGCAGGATTGTGCACAACAGCAACACCATATCCTTCATTTTCTTCTTATTATTAGAAGTGCCCCTCCTGGTTACACCTGCAACGCGTTGTGCAATCTGTATTCTTATGTCAATGGGCGCTCTCTGCTTCGCAATTTCGTATAGTTCTCTCAGCCTGTTCCGTTCCCTTTCTGTGTCCTTACACTCTGTCAGGACATGAACCTCATTTTTGATCATACGCGAGGGGGACAAACATTTATCGCACAGCCGTTCTGGTTGGGTTCTATCTATATCCCCCCCTGTGAGAGCCCTGAAAAGCGTACGGAAGCCTGCAGAGGACTGCAGCAGACTCTTTGGCAGAGGTTCAACACTGCATTCTATCATTTCACTTCTCAGACGCCATTTCCTTTCACACAGAAGGTGCATGGCCAAACGCTGTCTGGTCGGATTCTCTGACTGGAAAGGGGAGAGATCCACAAGGCGGGGGAAAATTCCGTCTCTGTCTCTAACGTTCCTAGTTTCTTTTTTCAACCAGTCGGACAGCCAGGCACCCTCCACGATCTTTTTCGCCGCCCTGTTCCTTCTGCCCTTGCCCTTCCTTTTAAACTTATCCCCTACCATGCTTGGCAATGGAGGCTACAAAAGGGAGCAATCTAATGGAACGGCCAGCTATTTTACTGTCTTAACGAAAGGTTTGCACGAGCCAGCCAAGCACTCATTCCACACTGCCTGGGGTAGAACACGGTCGATCGATTTGATGCATTGGATGAAGCCCCCACTCAGCTTACCAAGTAGAGAACTGAATGGCTCAAGAGAGAGAGAGAAAAGGGAAGGCGAAACAAAGGAGTGATAAGAGAGACCAAAACAACATCGAACAAAACGTAATTGTAAAGCATCGAGGCAAGCAATATCTGTCTTTCTCAGCGGGATCGTTTCCAGTCCATACAGCACGACTGGCAGCCAGAGAGCCTTGAACAAAGTAATTTTAGAAAAGGAAGAAACAAAGCCCAAAGAAGAGAGAGTACCAAACACAGCCTCCAGTGCCTTCTCTGCCGCGTCAATGCGGGCTTCGACTGTCTTGCTAAGGTCCCTGCCCTCAAAAACCCAGTTGCCTAAATACTTATATTTACTCACCGCTTCTACTGGTCTGCCTTCATAAAGAAAAGGGGTCCGGGGCACTAGGTCGGGGTGGGGGGAGGAGAGACGCATAACTTTTGTCTTTTTTAAATTCACTTTCAGGCCGTGCTCCTTACAATAGTCCTCAAGGCAAGACAGACGTTTCTGCAAGTCTGAAGCACTGTGGGCAAACAGAACAAGCCTTAGGTCGTCAGCGTACCCGATGTTTTCAGTTAAAACGTCAGACAGTCTGATAGGAGTCTTTCTATCAGTATTCCCAGCCGAGCTTTGATTCCTGTTTTCATTATCGGAGCTGACAGACTTATGCAGATTGTTGATGAAAAGAAGAAAGAGGAGAGGAGAGAGAGGATCGCCTTGTTTCACTCCTCTGCCTTCTGGAAAGCATTCTGTTGCCCCATTCACCCGAGCCTTCACCTGACTATACATCGAATGAATCATCCAAACATCGGCTTGGTTTACCCCTTCCTCTCTGAGCCTCTCTAACATTTTGACCGAGGAACTATATCAAACGCCTTGCTGAAATCAATAAACGCGGTAATCAGAGGGCTCTTCTTATTTTTGGAGCTGAGAATTAACGAAGACAGAGCAGCGAAGGCCTCCCTTGTCCCTACCCCCTGTCTGAAGCCGAGCTGCCTTTCGTCAATTTTCACCTCTTTCCTGATCTTTGAGTCCATCAATAAAGCAAAAATCTTACCCAGAAGCCACACAATGTAGATCGGGCGCCATTCGTTACAGTCGAGACTCGGCGGGCCCTTGGGGATGGGAGCAATACGCAACACGTTCCAGCGTTCAAGCCAAAAAGAAAAAAGGTGAAACAAATTGAAAAAGACAAAGAGCAGCAAGCGGGAGAGAGGAGAAAAACCAAAACATAACGAGAGGTAACAGAGGCCAACCCCATCTAAACCTAATACCTTCTTTGGGTCAATTCCTTTCAGTGTTTCCTGAATCATGTGTATAGAGAAGGCGGGCTGAGAAGGAGGGGGGAAGGCCAGACCAACAGGTGAAGGCGGAAGACCAGGACCGTCGAAGACCCCAGCTCAGAACTGAGTGAAGGAAGATGCAGCGGGTTTATTATTATCCCCTCCCCTCTGTATTTTGATTTTCCTGTTCCATTACCAAACTTTCGAGGGGTCAACTGCTGCTTCTCTAGCTAGATTAACAAGTTAATAAAAACTTAAGCCTGCATGAGTTTCTAGATGAGTTTCAGTGACCGTTTCTTTAGAAACTAGGTTGGACTCGGAGGATCGATATGGGAAGGTTCTGCTGCCGCTCTCTTCACGGCACAGCAGAATCTTCCTCCATGAACATATGCATGTGACTTCGTTTTTTTTTTTCCCTCTCATAAGTGTGTTCTTCTCTATTTTTTTCTCTCTTTGCTGAACGAAAACTTGTTGATTCTGGTCGTAGCGCCATCTCAAGCGCGATCTCATCTCTCAACTACATTTTATACTCAAACGGTTGACCTGCCTCAAAACACACTTATCACAGTCACACAATCAATACCAGTCTCCCGTCTAGTGCGCAAGAAGACACCACACAAGATAAGCACAGACGAAACAGAATAGAGCAGGAGCAATCTCGGAAAGATGATTGAGAATTCAAAAAGAACACCAGCCTGAGGGTGATCGAGAAAGGGGGAGGAAGCCAAAAGGATTTAAAATTTTAAGTCTGTTTGCGCGCATGTAATTTCTCAAGATTCTCATGTCCCTCTCTCACGTCATCACGCGGTTCCGAGTCCCGATTGTTTTTTCCATCCTCGGACCCTCTCGCTGCGATTATGTGTCGATGGAACTCTCTCATACGACGGGTGCCTGCTTTCACGGTTACGCGCCAATCCCTCTCTCTCTCTCTCTTTCTTTTTTTCTTTTTCTGTTCCCCTTCGACTGTGACTGTCGACTGTAACTGTCAATTGATTCTTTCTTGCCCTCTCTTTTGCCGCCTGCTCTTGGGCCTCCTTCGCTTCACTCCCTGGCTATTTTACTTCAAGTTTCTTTCTCTCTATCTATCTCTCTCTGTTTCTCCTTTTCTGTCCGTTTCTCTTTCTTTTTCTCTTTCTCTCTCTGCTGCTTTCTGCCTTTCATTTTTGCTTTCATCCCTGTCGTCATCTCCTTCTCCTTTGTCCTTTCCCTTTGTTTTTCTTCCCTTTCCTGGTCGTTTCAGAGCATTTTTCTCTGCTTTTCTGACTTTTTTCTGTTTCCTTCTTTTTCTCTCTCCTTCTCGATCGATCTCCAATGGACCCCCCCCTCTCTCTCTGCTTCTCCGTTCGATCCCTCTGGCCTCTTCCCGTCGGGACAGCGAGCGACAGAGCAGTATGCATGCACAGAGAGAAATGTTCCCCTCTCTTCCTCCTTCCCTCCCAGCAGAAGAAGAAGAAACTGAAAAGGACCCATACTTGACTCTTCTCTTCCATGCGCAGATGCTCAAAATAAATCCATCGCAACTGCGGCGCAAAAACAAACAAACAAACAGACAGAGAAAGAGTCCAACAGGTTTCAGTGACTCACACAGTGACTGGGTGATTAACTGCATGAAAGGTAGACTGACTGACTCTGACTGACTGACCAACAGCCTGATTAACTGTTAGACAACAAAAGTCACGCTGCAGCTTCTAATAGACAGAGAGAGAGAGGGAGATCAGGTTTTGCTTTTCAGGCATAGGCTGTCTCTCTCTTTGTCGACTTTCCCATTCAAAACTTGATCAATCGTGCCTCCCACAAGGAAGCATTGTGTCTCTCCCCCACCTTCCCCTTTGACGCTCCCTCCATTCGCTTTCTGCTCCTGTTTCACTCCATTGCACCGGACTGGCACAGTCAGGATTCCTTCCCTTCTGCGGACCGCTCTCAAACCGCCAGTCAGTGCATGTACTTATCATTGTATGCCCTCAAGCTCACATCGTCATCAGAATTTCGATGGCTTCATTGCGGCCCCCTCCGGAATCCTGCACGTGTGATTTGTCGGTATGCGGGAACAATTGTGAGCATGCAATTGTGCACGCACATGAGAGCATGTGCAGACAGAAGGTGCATTCTTCCATGTACATACCAGCTTGCAGAGGTACATTCAGACTGCACTTTATGTTGTGGCGGACGCATGCATGTATATCCAGATATCCAGATAGACAGGTGTGAAACCGCTCACAAAGACAAACATGAAACTAAAGAAAACTGCATGAACACCTAGAAACATGCGTGCAGGTACTCCGACTTCAAGTCAGCCGAACATGTAAGTAAAGTTACACAAGGCACCACGCTGACGGACTTCCCTCCCTGCAGAGACAGTGATTTGAGAGCGTAGAAAAGGATTCTGGAAACATATGAGGGCGCGACGAGACAGAGAGGCAGAGACAGAGACAGAGAGAGGGGGTAGGGCGGGTGGGGGGGAGGTAGGGAGAGACAGGAAACTGCGACGGTTCTCTCTTTTTCGGTCACGACTGCCTTGAAGTATACACCAAATGAATGAATGAATGAATGAATGAGTGAATGAAGCATACCGACAGATACACAAACGCACAGGCATGCACCGGCACACATGCGCAGACAGACAGAAAGAAAGCCGGACCGACCCTGGCTTTTCTCAAAGCGGTCCAAACCACGTCCCTATCCCACCCAGCAGCAGTGAGAAACTGGACATCCGCGTCGCCCTCCCCTTCGTCTTCTTCTTCTTCGTTTTCCTCTACTGTGGCACCTCTTTCGGTTTCCTCTTCTTCCTGTACAAGCTCAGGAAGATTCGTTGACAGCGCGGAGGGATCCTGAGGAGTCTCCCTTGGCGGTGTGCGTTCTTGGATCCCCTCAGCAGAAGCGGACACCTCAGTTGAGGACACACAGAGATCTTCTCTCAAAATGACGGAGCAGGTCGCGATGGTCTCGTCCTTCCGACTTGAGTGCAGGGAACGCAAGACTGAAAGGTCTTCACCGTGACTATCCGAGCCTGCACCACTCTCATGAGAGGACACAAGGGATGGCGTGAGAGAACGTCGCGTGACGTTGTTCGAAGGCGGAAGAGACGTAACGAGCGATCTTTTTGCCGGTGCGGCTTCGGATGCCGGCAGCTTGGGAGACGGCGTGAGAGAACGGAGAGGAGGCATTTTTCTCATCGCATGATTTGGGTTGTGGGTTTTCTTCTGCTTGCAGCCATCGCAGAAGAATACACCCTTGCAGGAGATGCAACACCAACGCCTGCCCTGAATTGGGTCCTGGCCACAGTCGACGCACGCATACCCTGTATGGACTCCCTGAGAGCTATCGGATTCGTCTGAATCACTCTCCGCATCTTCCTCTTCCCGCCCGCCTCTGAGATCCCCAAATCTCGTCTCTCTCAGAGATCTTTCCTCGATCCCCTGTTTCTCTTCTTCCCCCCCCTCGCGGTCTGCTGGAGGTGTTTCATCGCGGTTGGTCTCATCTTCATCCTCTTCAGGGTGGCTGGCGGCGTGGACGGGGAGGGACACCATGTGGAGAAGAGGAGGAGAAGCAGTCTCGTCCCTCTGGGACGCTCTTTCTGCGTCTTCCTGTCCATCCTCTTCGATGGAAGGAGGCAGGTGAGGCAGGCCCTCGGTGGAGTGAGAGGGGAAGTCTATGAAGATGGAGTCGGTGTCCGTCTCGTTTTCTTCAGTGAAGAAGTAAGGAGAGGGGGGAGGATGAGGAGGGCGTACCTGCAAGCAAACAAGACGGAGAAAGAGGGAAGCTGTGTGGGGGAAGAACATGAGCCGGACTTTAGAAACAAGAAAGAGAGACAGAGGAGCGCCTCGAGGTCGACAGCAAGTCAAAAAAATTTGAAGCTCACGTCGAGTTCCTTCACAGCATCATATTACCGGCATCAAGGATGCGGTGTGTTTCGTTTCCGGTCTACTCGGCGACTCACCTGTTCTGGCTGTTTAGTGAGAGCGAGTTTCCGGCAGAATCCGGCGAACAGTCTGACTCTCTCCGCGTCGTTTTCCAGAAGAAAGAGGTCAAGAAAGCGACTGAGGAGACACGGTCCCAGTTGCTGCACATCCTTTGTCTCTTCCTTCTCGACTTCCACACAGATGCCCAGGATCGTGTCCTTCAGTCCGGAGAGGGGGAGGTCGTTTTCTCTGTCTCTCTCCAGGAGTTCGGAGAGGATGCGGAAGAAGGGGGGGAAGAGGTCTCTACAGGAGGCGACACTGTGGAGCCATAAGATAACCAGGGCGTCATTCTCCTCCCAGTGAGTCTTGATCTCTTCTGCGTACTTGGCGAAGATCGAGATAGCCTGCGGAATAACAAGGGGAGGGAGAGCACAGACGGGAGGAGTTGGAGCCGCGCAACCAAGTGCGCACAGTGACGAAAGAAGAGAAAAAGGGCACGCCAGCAAAAGACCCTGTAACACACACCCCTTTCCCTTCCTCTCTTGATAGAACGGACTAGGGCAACAATCTGAGCAACAAACAAACGAAGGGAGGAACAAGGCAGAGAGAGAAGCGACCCAGAAGATAGCTAGAGAGGACGACAAATCATCATGCCACGACCTAGAAGAACTCATTCAGGCTCTTTCCTTCTTTCTTTCTTTCTGTTTGCATCTCCGGGCTTCTCACACGGACCTGTTCTGCAGTTGCCTCGTCAACGCTTCCACAGAGAACAGAGGGAAGAACGGAGGCAAGTGCGTCCATAACACGCTCAGGGAGGGGGAGAGCTGGGAGGTTGGAACTCCACAGGGCGGTCTCAGAGAGAGCCGGTTCAGCATCTTCTGCAGAAGCAAAAAGCGGACCTGAGGCCGAAGCAGCAGCAGCAGCAGCAGCCTCGCATGACGCGCGTGGAGGAGAGGAGGGCGCGGCAACTGCTGCTGCTGCTGCTGCTGTAGGTTTGGTGCTGGGGAAAATTTGGGCTTCCAGCTCCGGTTTCTTTCCTTCTTCGGCCATCTTCACAAGGCCTTCCTTCTCTGGTGTGGAGTTGTTGTCAAGCATACGTCTCTGCTTATCCACCTTCCAGATGAGTCGGACGTATTCGGGTGAGATGTTTGTGGTGTCTGCGGATGAGGAGGGCTTGTCGCACCAAAACTCACAGAGCCTCCTGATGACAATGTTGAGTTTAACCTTGGGGGCGACCTTTACTTCGATGGGTTTCTGTTGAGGTCTGTCCTTGTGAACCATCTGAACCTTGATGAGGATCCTGGAGTCCTCTGCCTTTGTTTTTGCTTTCTTACCTCTTGACTCAGTCCCCCTGTCTTTGTCCTTTTTCTTCTTCTTTCCCTTCCCCTTTCCCCCTCCTCTCTGCTTCTCCTTTCTCTCCCCCGCCCCCCCCTCTCCCATTCCCGGTCCAGACAGATCAAAAGAGAGACGTCAGAGCGTCTAGCCGCGGTGGCAAGTGCACGGTTCCAGTTTTGCTCAGTCAGATCGAGACTCTCTTCCTCCTGCCCCGAGGGCTCCGCGAGAATCTTGAGTGTCGGACCGGGGGTGCCTAAAGAGTCCTCGTGACGGTAAGGGAAGAGCTGGTCGAGTTCGGCTTCGAGGGCCTCAAAGGAGCTTCCCTGCATGCAGAAATGCATTTGCAAGGCCAAAGGCGAAATTACAGTCAGTGTCTGTGCGCAGAAAACGGCGTGATGCATGGGACTGGAAAAGGTTTTTCGGACTTGTGGCAGGACAGCGGCGCTGGTAGATTCAGGGGCAGGTGTAAACAGACGAAAGGGTTCACAGAGGAAAAAGGGGGCTGTCAGCACAGAGTGAAAAAAGACGCATGAGGGGATGGAATGTCGTTTTCTTCCTTGATACAGAATGTAAAAAAACATAAACTGAAAGCAAAGGCCACAATGAGGGAAGAAACCATGAAGGACAGAATGCAAGACTAAGGGAAGCAAAAACAAAACGGTGGGGAAGGAACAGTGATTGAACTTCTTTCCAAGGATCACTGAGCATCATCCCTCTTCAAAACTGATTCCGCAAATGCCCACTTACCTTCCTCGTCCATCTCAGAGACCCCTTCTCGATCAGAACATCTTCTTTCCCCTTCTCCTGCCCCCCTTCGAAGGAGAACAGACAATGCGCCTGCCCCTCATTCCATTCCTTCTTCCCTCCCGGGACCGAGGACCAATCGACCCGGATGCCCGGACCTCCAACGACAGCCACTTCAACAGCTTGCTTCTGCTGATAAGAAAAGAGCACTCTGCGATCATCGGAAGGAGACGGCGTGATCTTCAGACGGCTCCGGTACCACTCGTTCTTTTCGTAGACGCCGCATAGAAGAAAAACCTGATATGCAGCACAGATGTACGCTGTTTCGTTTCGTGTATGTGTTCTTCTTTTCAGATCGAGCTACCGTGCCAAGACTGCCCAGGATTATGTGGAAGTTGATCAGCGAAAACTTCTAGAAGGAACACGGCCAACAGAGAAATGCCCAGACACAGGACGCAGCGGCGAGTAAGACAGAGCCACGTGACGGCAACACAGGAACAACCAGGAAGGGAAAAGGCAGAAGGCAGAAGAGAGAAAAGGTCACGATCGACATGGAGACAGACGCAGTTGAAATGGAAAAGATGGATGCGAGAGAGACAGAGCGATGTCAAGTGAGAGAGAGACAGGCAGACATATACGATGTGACTTCAGAAGGTGACAGGCAGATGTGCGGACGAACAAACAAACGGATGGCGGGGTGTCAGCGGGGGAGCCAAATAGAGACGACAAGAGGCTCGCACGATTGGTAGAGGCCGTGAAAGACAAAGCACAAACGCACAGAAGAGAAACAGGGAAATCCGACCTCTGCAGTGGCCAGAGTCTTTTCTTCGTCTCCAGCTACCACCTTCACTCTTGCCGCCATCTTCTGAGAGATCGAGTGGCCAAATTGACAGAGAAACTTTCCAAGAAAAAGAAAGAACCAAGACGAGGCGAACTCTCCTTTGGTCCGTGAACCCTTCGTTTAAATTGTGCTGCGGCGCTTCTTTCGAGACAGAGACGGCTCTTTTGAAAGGCTCTGTGACAGGCTTGGCTTGTCAGGCCACACTGCGCGAATGCTCTCTGAAGCAAAATCTGGGCACGTTTCTGGAGGAAGCACTTTGATTCAGTCAATGAGGAATGAGTTTGGTGCCGAAAGGGTCAGTTTTGGCATGTTTTGGCTCGGCGTCGAGTCGGCGAAAGGTGCTTTCAGAAAGCTCGGCTGCCTCATCACGGGCGGCGGCGCAGCTTCCGAGCTATAAGTGCCGCGCGCGCGCGATTCACTATATTAATAGCTGGCGAAGTGCCCTGCCGCGCGGGGCATGCCGGGGCCATCCGGCCGGCCGGGGCCCTATAGCTCTATGGGATAGTAGTAACGATTTTTTTTTTTGCAATTTGTGTTGAAAAGCCGTCTCCGTCAGCGGAGACTGCCAATGACTGCCAGACTGTCGTGTCAAACTCTGAATATCTTGCCTGATTACGTAGTCTTGGATTCTAACTCATACGGTGAAGTCATCAGTCTTGCTGTGCGAACTTGTTTTGACACAAACGGTCGGAATAACACGCTTCTGACGTCCAGAGCGAAACTCCAAGTTGTGTGAGAAAAGCTTTTCGAAGATCCTCGAGTGGAGCGCAAAATTTCCGGTCTGACACTTTCAACGACAACCTCAGGTCACAGGTGAGTGTGATCCATGCTTCTTCATGCACTCACAAGGAAATGCAATCCGAGCATCGATTCAGGCGGCTTCAAACCCTAATCGTGCATCTTTGCGTGTTCTCTGACAATGAGCGGTTTTCTTGATGTACCCGCTCGACTGATTTGGTCGTCGTTTTTAGCTGTGCTACTTCTTTCGCGTGGGCGCCTTGCGTGGTGCCGCTCGTTTCTCATTTGACTGAAATCGTTTGATAGAGTCACTTTAACGTCCTCTCAGCTCATGGCTTTCACCTTTCTTTGTGACCCTGCTTCTCCTTGTGCGATTTTCCGTCTCATAACTTATGAACTGGTAGCTTGTGCTATGTGTCTTTGTGTGCCTGTCCCGGACGTCACACGCCTCCTGCAAGGCACCTGGGGTATTTTCTCGTCATTTCCCCTTCTTTCTTCTCTCCTCTCCGAGTATGCGGCAAACAAATGTCGGCAGGAATGAAGGAAGACCCCTTTTTCGTTCCAGCATATGGAATGCATTTTTTGTTTTGTGTGCGGTTTGAGAGCACCACAGCATGGAAGTCCCGGTAGAGTCCTTTTCCCTGAACCGGACCGTCTCCCCGTGTTTTTTATTTGTGTTAGGCAGGACGCTCTCCTTCTCTCTTTTCAGCACACACAGGGACCATGTGGGACCAGCACGCCGGCCTGAGCGCTGAGGCACTAAGGCTTGTGGACAGGAGCTTCGAGGAGAGCCACAAGGACGTGACGAATCTGGGGGACTCCGTGCGAGAATGGTGAGTGCCTTGTGCTTGTGTTTGGGGTGTAAAAATAGCTGGTGACTTGGTCTGTAAGCGGCTGGAATGGTGGCAGAGGTTCTTGTTGTGTACCGCCCTGAAGGAGGAGTGCTCAGTGTGTAGCCAGTGAGAGCATTCATTCGGTAGTGAAGGATCACTCTTTCTTTTGGTCTTCTTCCTTCCATGCGACCTTGTGCTTAAGTCGAGAATTGAAGGCATCTCTCCAAGACGGGGGGGAATGAGAATATGTGAGCGAATCCTATGACTTACGTTGATATACTTGAAGAAGCGCTTCTCTGTCTCTCTCTGTGGGGTGAATTTTTTCCTCGTGCATGGCTTGTTTTCCCTTCGGTCTCATTTGCTTTGTCTTCTTGTGCAGGGGAGAGAAGGCAGAGGTGGTGGCTCGGTTGAGTCTCGAGAGCGACGAGGGGTTCTACAGAGTGCCCAGTCTGAATGAAGTCAAATTGGTTCGTTCGTTGGTCTCTTTTTGGGTAGGGGAGGGAAAGGGGAACTTCCCTCTTTTGTCCGTCTTTCTTTCTGGATTGCTTGCATAATGCTCCCCCCCCCCCCCCNNNNCCCCCCCTCTGTGTGTGTGTGTGTGTGTGTGTGTGTCTCTTTGTATTGGCAGGTCTTCTTCGACAATGGGAAAAGCAAAAGAGAGAATGAGTGTGTGGGTATGCCGGCTACTTGACTGCCGCCCTATCTGACTGCATGCATGCAGGTGGAGAATCTCCCTCCCAACGGTCTCGTGAGGTTCCGATGTATGGTCCAAGATGTCAGTATGACACACTGATGAACTTCGTAGCGGGTGTGAAGAAGGAATAAGACGATGCCCCTCTGACTCCCTCTGCCTGCCCGTCTCCTTGAGTTAGGCAGCTTGATAGTCGGTCGGTAAAAAGCCTGCGTAGGGGGGGGGCATGTGTGGCAGCCAACGCGGGAAGAGGGCGGTGTGTGCAGAATTGTTCAGACAGTGGGACACACGGTCGGCGGCCGTCTGTCTTTCGGGCCCCCTGCAAACGTTGTCTGTCTGTCTCTTCTGTGTCTATGGTAAGGTCGGACAAACGCAATTTCGCAAGTATGCGCGTTTGAATCTCTGAGAGTGTGGTGTTGCATATGAGTGTGACATTTGAAAGTCGCAGACATTGAAAAAGAGGGGGTCGGGGGGAGGGGGGGGGAGGTTCCCCAGATGATAGCCTCAGGGATCGCTAAGGCGTCGACGTTTGTTTTCACAGCCTTGAGGGAGGATCAATCGATGTGATGAGACCCTCTCTCTCTCTGCCTGTCTCTCTCCTGACCGCAGTGCTTTGAGCCAGAGTACTACAGCGGCGTCTACAGAATTTTGGACACGGCCACTGGAGGTCAGTCGGTGCTTCGTTTTTGCGGTGTTTGTCTGGGTGTCTGTCCTTTTTATTCCTGTTCACTTGCTTTTGTTGTGTCTTCACTGTACGCTCTCCCTCCCTCATTCGGTCGGGTCTCTTGTGCGGGCAGTTGGATTGTTGCTATAAAAAAGGGTTAAGAAGGGTGTAAAAAGGAAACGAATGTCCAAAACGAATGTGCGTCTGCGCGCTCTTGATCAGCTGCGATCCTTCTTTGATAGCTCCTCGTGCGTGCTTGCTGTCCAAATCTTCCACCTGTAATGAGAGCATGTGATTATTTTTTCATCTTTCCCCTTCTTTCTTGGTCTCTTCTGCAGAGACACGACTGGCCACAACCAAATACAGGTGCGTCGGTTCCTCTCTTTTCTCTGTCTGGCTGAGACATATCATGCCCCCTTCGGAAAGACTTCATTCGCATTTTTCTTCTGAAATTTTTTGTGGCTGTCCTTCTTGTCCCCTCTCAGTGCCTTGTGAGACTGGATAGGCCGGGAAAGAAAATCATAAGTTCCGTCTCTGACTCCTCTCCCTTTGCCTGGTGTTCGTCTCGATTGTCTGTCCACTCCGATTGATTCATTCTGCCCGCAGGGAGAGTTACCCTTCAGTAGCCGCACTGAGGGCAGCAGGGCTGGAGCTGGACACTTCTTGCCGTGCCGACACGTCGTCTCTCTTCTGCCGCCAGGTCCTCTACGCTGTCCCCCCTCCTGGAGAAACGGACTGGGCGTGGGAGGAGGGTAAGTGGGTCAGGTGCTTTTGTTTGGTATGTTTTTTCCTTCAGTCCATGTATCGGCATTTGTTTCTGTAACCTTTTCTTCTTGGAAGAAGTTTCAACCCGGTGCTCGCATGTCCTTGAAATCAGGAGACCAAAGAGAAGTGTAGAAATGGATCACGAGCGTGGCCTTCTAGCACAATCCCCTCTGTAGATGAAGAAAGAGGGAGGTTGAAGTTTCAGGGCCTACAGAAAGTCGAGTACTCTCTCGTTTATTAGAGGTGTGTGACGGCAGCTTTCTTTGAAGGTCTCGCACCTATTCCTCACGAGAAACAGATGTATCATCGATATATGACATGCACAGTTGTATTCTTTCAAACACGAACTTTCACCTGGACGTGCCCACCCACCCACATTAGTATTGAAGGAAGGAACAAAGGACCCTTTCTTTGTTTGTGAAGAAATTGGAAGCATCGTCTTGAGAGGAAAGTGAGAGAAATTGGACAGATACCTTTCTGCGTTCTTTGCAAATATTCCTCTTGTCCGTCGTTTTATTTCTTTCAGTGACAACTGCAAATTGTTCCTTGGAGGACTACTGTATACCCTTGTTTTTTCTATTTTCTCCTCTATTTACCCGTTCTTCGCTCATTTGCATGAGAATGGAAGAGACGGCGTGCATCCCTTCCTGGTGGCGTTTTTCTGTTCCCTCCTTTCATTTGTCTTCTTTTGCCCTTTTCGTGCTCTCTCTGTTCTGTGTTCTCCAATTCTTCGCAGGCAGGAAACTGTCTTCTCGTCATGGGGGAATCGTCCCTTCCTCCTCCTCCCTCGGCTGTGACCTGGAGATGTGGGAGGGGGACGACACCAAGGGCAGCACGAGATCGAAGGGGAAGAGGGGACGGTCGGAAGAAGAAACGGAAGGAGGAGAAGAGATCCCAGCAGCAGCAGCCTCTGATGTAGTCATGGAAGATGCCAAGGGGGCAGAGGAGAAAGACAAAGAAAGCACAGAGACATATGACAAGAGAGTCCGCACAGGATCCCCCTGTATGCCGCAGTGTGCTGGGGCTGCAGCGGCGTCGTCCGCCGTCTCTCCCTCCGCTCAAGTCCTTGGAGGCATGTCTGCAGAAGAGGCTGCTACCCTTCCGAGAAGTTCGGAGGAGTTCGGCTTGAATTTCCCTCTCCAATGGGAGTCTGCCGAGGGGGTACGAAAGAGGGGGTCTGAAGGGTTGGAGGTGCGTCCGTTGGGGTGTCTGCTGAAGTTTGCAGATATGGAGGACAGAGATCTCCCGAAGTTGAATGAACTCATCGAGGTCGTGGGATTTCTCGGGGTGTCTCCGGATACGGTCAGTCAGTTGGTGAAGCAGAGAAGAGAAGAGAAGAGAAGAAGAAAGGGGAAGGCACAAAGGAGGAATGAGATCTCTTTCTTCTTTTTCCACCGTTTGGCGATTGAGTGTCCCCTCCTCGTGAGATGGATTGATTCTGAGCCGCTGAGTTTTCTTCGACTTGCTGTTTCCTCCGAGCTGTTGTCTCTCACAATTAGGCATCAGTTGAACACGCTGTCCGCCTGCTTTCCCTTGTCTGTTTCTACGAACTCCCACCGAAGCAAGTACAGACGAAAAAAAGGGCGAAGGTGTCGGTGGGCTGGCAAGCAAGTGCATGTCTTTTCTTTGTGTTGCCCCCGCACTTCTCCTTACTGTCTGTCACGCATACATGAGCTGATCCGACCTTACCTGCCTCTCTGACCTCTTCTGGTTGATTGATGGATCAACGTGCATGCAGGCCGAGTTTCATGACTCCTCCTTGGTTGAGGACGCCAGCGACGCCCTCTTCTTCAGAGACGCCACTGCCCCCGCGTCCTCCCTTGTCCCCCGCATTCACGTCCTCGCAGTCAGAAAACTGCACAACCACCTTCCTGCACTTCCCACAAACAGCCAGACAGACCCCCGTCCACCCATCGCCCCTCTGTGGCAGCAGATCGAAGGAAAAGGCCCTTTGTCAACGGCTGCAGCAGTCAGACGGCGTCTCTTGCAGCTTCTGGCCAGACCCCTCGGGGGCGACGGCCTCGCTGCGGAGTTTCTTCTCACCGCCCTCGCGTCCTCCTCATTCAAAACTCCCGGGGCGACTTCAGACAGCCCCTCCGGGGGGGTAGTGACCCTGAACATGAGATTTGGAAAGCCGGGGATGGAGAGGGAAGGAAGTGAAAAGGTGGGTGGGGGGTTGGTGAGGGTTCTGGAGAGCGTGTGTCCTCGCGTTGCAGACGTGAAGGTGACAGTGAAGAATCTGGAGAAGTTCAACTTTGCGCCCAAAAAGGATTTTATCCTCAACAGACTCGGTGGGTCGGTCTTGAAATTCTTGTGGTTCCTTCTGTCCTCCCTTCGCTCTCTCTCTTTCTCTCTCTCTCTCTCTCTCTCTCTCTCTCTCTGTGTGTGTGTGTGTGTGTGTGTGTCTTTTTTTTCTTTCTGTCTGCGTCAGCACCTGTGTAAACCCAGTCAAGTGTCGATCACGGGAAGGCGCTGTCTGACTGGGCGTGCACTCCCTGCCTCACGGCTCTGCAGAAGCCTCTCTAGCCCTCGTTCCGTCCTTTCCTACATCAATCTCATCCTCTTCTTCTTTCCCAGGTTCCTTTCCCAGAGTCTCTGTCGCCCTCCGCCTATGGTAGGAAGCAGGCGTTATTCCCCACGTTTCAAGTTGCTTCTCTTTTCCGAGAAGAAATTATTTTCTGCTTCTTCATTCTGCAGTGAGTGGAGTCCTCCAGGTGTCTGCTGGGACTGTGGTCGTCCTCGATGAGCTCGTGCTGGATGAGGGAAAGCTGACGCACAAAGGAATAGAAAGGTTGCAGGCTGCCGGACACTTCGTGAAGGAACTTTCTGTGCAGTATGACTTTGGGGCCTACAAGATGCCCTTCAGCTGCAAGGCCTTGCCTGTGGTTCTTTCTCACGGTCTGTCGTGGGAGGACTTGGGTGGGGTGTGGGAGAGTGGTGGATGCTTTCTTCTCGTTTTCTTTGCGGTGAGGCAAATCAAGGGAAACGGCAGTCTTGCGGCCTTCGCTGCTTTTTTGCTCCCTTCCTTCACTGTTCTAAAATTCTTTTTCTCTGTCGTGTCTCCTTTTTTTCTGATCGGCTCGACCGATCCCGTCCTTTCATTTCCCTTCCTTTCCTCGCTGTCCCTCTATGTATGCTTCTTTCTGTCATCCCGGAAGCCTGCCCTCTGACGAGACTTTCACTCCGGTCTGCGTTTCCTCTCAACGGAAGTTCTCTCTCGTTTGTCCACATCGGGAGAAGATGGAGAGAGAGGAACGGAAAGTCCTCGTTTGACTCTTCGTCTGCGGCATTGGGGATGTTTTGGGCGCTAGAGAGGGGTGGGGAAGCGGCCCTCTGGCAAAATGGGCAGGAAGACAAAGAGGGACTTCACTGCTTTTACCATGGATGGAGTAGTATTTCTGCTCCGTCTCCCATTGTGTCTTTTCTTCTTTCCTTGCAGGACGACCCCTGGTGATGGGTGCAGACTTTGTGGTCCCTGTGGACCTCCCGGGTGGTTGTGGAGAGGGTGGACAAGAGAACTCGGAGGAGAACGTACCCGTCGCTCCAGAGGAAGAACTCGCACAGATCAGGTCGGGCAGAAGAGAGGGGAAGGGAAGGGAAGGGAAGGGAAGGGGAGAGCATACACAGTTCTCTTTCGGTGTACGCATGTATGTCCATAATGTATCCTGGCTTTTCTTCCTTTGTTTGTTTGTGTGTGTGTGAGTGTGTGTGTGCGTGTGAATGCATGCCTCCAATCTGTGTTTTCCCTCAGGTACTTCCTCGGTCTCTGTGCCGCCAGGGAGGGCCAGCGTCTGCTGGTGGGCGACTCGATGAACAACAGAATCAGCGCGGACTTTGCAGACAGAAGACAGCAGGACAAGAACTTGTCAAGTCAGTCAGTCAGGCAGTCATTTACTCGCACAAGGAAAACAACAAGCAATGACATGAGGGCTGGGAGTGGGTAGGCTTTAGACTGGGCCAGCCTGCTTTATTCTTCCTTGGTTGTTGTGCCATTCCAGATGAAAACAGAAAGAGACTCTGTCTGCTTTGAAGAAGAACCAAATTCTTGCTTGGCCTATCGCCCCCTGTGTGTCGCTCTGAATTTGGCATTTCTGCTGGCATCTTTCCACACAACCCTGTCTCTCTGCCTGCCTGCCTGCCTGCCTGCCTGCCTGATGCTTTCAGTTGAGGACCTCCAGAAGTGGCTGGCGCTTGCGAGGGCCCGTGCTTTCTCTCTCGGGGAAGAGGAGTTGAGCGTCGCTGTGTGGTCAGTCAGTCAGTGCCTGCCTGCAGAGACTGAGTTTTGATTCTTCGGTGGTGTTTCTCTGAGGCAGCGGGCTGTTTGTCCTTCTAGTGTCCGTCTGTCTTCCTGTCTTTCTGTGTCTGTCATGGAGTCAGGTGAACTAGTTGATAGACGTGCCAATCAGGTATCCTGTTCCGCCATCCTCCCTTCATGCCTCTTCAGCAAGAGGTGTCGGTGTGTAGGTCTTTTTTCCCCCTCCAACCTTCTCTGCTTCGCCTTCTTTGAAGTGTCTGCTGGATATTTCGAGAGCTCTGTGTTCTTTTGGTCTGAATTCCTGTGAGCCTGTCGCACTGCCTCCCGGTTTGGTTCTGTGTGCAGGCGCGAGACCCTCGCTCTTGAGGACAAGAGGAAGGGGAGGGAGAAGCTCTGGGAGAGTGCGAGGGCGACCATCATGAAAGAGGCCGCCAAGCAGAGAAAGGATGCAGAGGCAAAGAAGCAGAAAGCACAGCAAGAGCAGCAGGGAGCACATCAGGAGGGGACTAAGGCAGGCGACCCTTCTGTCCCACCCATGCAGAGTGGATAGGTAGGGTCACCGTGACTGGTCACGTGAGGGTGAGGCGATTTTCGGAGAGAAACATTCAAGCAAGGTGTGTTTGGGGAGGGCTGAAGAAGGGCGCCTTCCTTTTTTTGTCAGATGTGTCCAGCACCAGGACAAAAAGGTCACAGAGAAAAGCAGGTATACGAACAGACGTTTGCCCGGCTGAGGAACGACGATGCGAAGATAGGTAGGGCACTGTTCTAGGAGGAGAAAGGAGACGTCTGACTGACTGACTGACTATGTGACTGACTGACTGACTGGCTGACTGAAAGGAAGTAACACAGAGAAAAAGAAGGGAACAGAGAGAGGGGGCGGGAGGGAGAGAAAGTAAAAAGGAAGGAAAAGAGGGGGAGAGAAAAAGAAGAGAAGAAACAACGAAGACAAAGAAGGGCCGTTCTTCTCTCTCAACCTCCTTCAAAAAGGGAAAGGCGGCCTTGATCCTTTCGTGAATGTTTCAAATAGGCCTAGGCCCACAATGTAGACCCTTGCCAGAAGGTTTGAAGCAATGAAATTTGCACGAATATGCTGGAAGAAGTTTGAGGCTGTCTCTTGCAAGGAGGACAAAAAAAGCCAGGCCGTCTTTCTACAATTTGGAAGGGATCGAAAGATGGTGTCAGGCAGTTACAGTCTATTGAAAGTCGTCTGCAAGCTTTCGTTTGTGCTCTCAAAGCCGTACAACTTCATTTGTGTTTGACAGTTTGTTGCCTGCTCTCTTCGTTTGTTTTTGAAAGACCATTTGTTGAAGGGCTGACACACCGACAGGGAGAGAGGAAGGAATAGCAGGAAGTCCAGGCGATCGTCCCGGGGTTGCTGAAAGGACGACGGGTTTTGCATGATGCATTTTCCCTGAGGTACGGTGTGACTCTCTTCCTTCCTTCCTTCCTTCCTTATTTTCTTTCTTTCTTTCTTTCGTCACCCATCTTTTTTGTTCATTTGTTCATTCACTTCCCAGCGACACCCTTTTTGTAACCTTTTTCGCAATTTTAAAGACAAACTCCCATTTTCCCTCTTTCTTTCTTTACCTGGGAGACGTGTAGAGACTGAGACGGGGAGGTAGACAGGATGCCTGGTCACACACACACACACACACACACACACACACACACACAGAGAGAGAGAGAGAGAGAGGACCTCGGTGTCTGATTTGACGAGATTCGTCTGCGGGCACTGAAATGCTGGATGACTTGGCCGGCTTCTTCTGCCAGTGGAATCAGGAAGTGGCAAGCGTATGTACTAAGGTAGCAACGAAAGGAGTGAGCCGTCGACAAAGAAGGCGAATTGATGGCGGGAAGGAGATCGGTCGAGCGACATCACGATCAAGAGATCGGTTGGCTGTCGAATTCGGAAGTGTCTGGGGGGCCTCTGTGTATCGATCAGCCGTTGCTCGCGTAAGAACTTGCGTCTTCCGTATCCATGCATGCATCAATGTTTGGGTGTTGGAATGCATCTAGGAATGCATTTATCGCAAGCAATCAACAAACAGTGTGTGAAACACACCTTGATGTCGTTCTGAATGCATGCATGCGGTTTGAGCTACCTGCCCCTGAGGTCAAAGTTGAAGGTGCAAAGTCACATGCAGCAGGCAACTTTGAACTCGACATTGAACTGACAAGCGCGAACTAGCAAGCGAATTCATTCAAAATTTCAAACTTGTCTAGAAACTTAATTGTATATACTCACAGGAAATGCAGATTTCCCTCGTGAGATTTTCCATCAATTTCCCATACATAGATTTCCCACAGTAGGATTTCCTTTGATATAGGATAATATTAGGATTTCCTTAAGATTTCCTATTTTTTTCTGAGTAGGAAATTCCTACTACACTTTTCTCCACAATAGTGACAATGCCCCACAATTTTTCATAAATTTTAGCCTGAGTATAGGCCAGATCAAGCTGAAAATTAGTGTAGAAAGAGCGCTTAAGCCTAGCTGCGCTTATGAGCAGTCTTTTACGAAATACTATAGCTAACTCGTATTGTTTAAAAATATTATTAATTAAACTTAAACATATTTGCTAGACAAAACCACCAATTGGGTCACTAGTGGGAATCCTTAAGTAAATAGGCATGAGAGTCATGATGAGACTTGGTATAAGAGTGATTCTACTAAAATTTAGCTTACTGACCTGTAAACCACCTTTATTACAATAACATTGGTGGTAGTATTAGAGTATATCTAGCAGCGGTCAGATTATTAACATCTTCAGACCTAGCTTCAGACCGTGTTTCGCGCACATGCATAACTTGAGGATCACTGAATTAGTTGATTTCGCGACCTAGTTTGCGACGGTACATGAGTAACGTGACAGTCAGACAAAGTCTTCTCTCAAAACATGCTATGCTATGCAGTATGTGATGGAGCCTGAGGAACCTATACATAACTACTGGCACCTAGCTATCAACCGCATCGTCATCAAGCACGCTCATGCTTCATGCATAAAATATTAGGCAACCAAGACGATACCTGTAGAAACGATACACTGAACCGTAGTCTAAGCTTTACATAAGATAAAAAAAGAGCGGCGCATCTAGAAAGTGAACCTACACTAGCACATGAACCCATGTAGCACCATCTGCTCCAATCTAGGCTCCAATCAACATCCATTCAGGCCGGAAAATTCACTTTAAGACAAAAATCTGGGTGAGTAAAGCCATAAATATAAAAGCAAAGTCTAGAATTTAACATGAAAAAGGAGAACCATATAAAGAGTTATCCTCGACGTCTCCCATCCTCTCTTGCACCGTTCTCCATCCCACACACCCCAAACATACGTGTCTTCCAGTCAATCATATATCAATCATCTAGCCCCTTAACTACAGATACTTCGGATCACTTACCACTCTCATGCCCATATACCCATGCCAACTCCCCTTCATCTTGCACTGTAGCACATCATAACCTCCCCCTACTTGTTTATGACACTGTCCGCCAAAACTTGAACAGAACGGTGAAGCATCAAATGAACAACATATCCGTCAGGCCTTTGTGAGATCCGATAACTCTCTCTTCGATGGATGTCACAAAAGCCCGAGCGTTTGGGAGATGGATGTGTAGGGAAGGAAGGGTGGCATTCAAGGAATTTGGGCCTACGACGCTCGCTCTCGTCATGACTCTTGAAGTAGCCCCACCTATATTCGCCTGTTTTTTTCTTCTTTTGGAGTCCAACTTCTTCCTTTCCTCACACAACCGCCCATTTGAAAACCTAGCTGCAACTTGAAGGTTGCGAGAAAAATCATGATCCACTTTGAAAGCTTACTGCAACGGGCCACTCTTATGGTAAGGTGAAATCGCCACATCGAAACAAGCGACTGTCATCACGGAGAAGCATTAGGCAGACTGGCAGGTAAGCTAATTCCACATCTCATTCATCGCCATGCTCAGCTGCCCTAGCACTGGAGGAAAGTTGAGCAGTCAGAGAAACTCGCAGGCCTCCACTCTCTACTGAAGGTGCTCCAGGTAGAGTACGAGTATCCCTCGGGACATTCAAGGTGGACGCGTTGGGACTCTACTCCTCCAGGGAGGAGGGACCCCTCTAATGACACTGTCCCTGTCATACCTCCCTCTACTGACGGTAAGAAAGAGGGTGAAACGGACAAAGAAAATGAGAGAGAAGACAAGGAAAAAGAAAATAAAGATGGTGAAAATGACGCAGATGGTGAGTCTGGATCAGACACTGATGAAACTGAAGAGAGGGCAGACGGTGAGAAAGAAATGCCTGTTCTAATCATAGTCCTTACCTCTATTTGTGATGTGAGTGCTGTGGTTGCTCTGTCTCTGGCTATCTGGTGGATCGTGAGAACCCGACGCTCTGCTCCTGTTGAGAGTCAGAACGGGGCTGCATCTGCAGGACCTCCTACTTCCTCTGCTTCTGTTTATCCTTCTGTCACTTCAACAGAACAGCAGCCTCAGGTGAATGGCGTGGTTTGTGAAGTGATTTGTAAGGAAACAAAGAATGAATTGCCCCAGCATGATACCTGGTCTCTGCCGTACATGAGAAAGTTAAGCCTGATTTTCAAGAGGGAAGCCTCCCTTCTGAACGATGTTGAGTGATCGGTCATCGGGTTAATAAGGAAGAAAAGCTCACAAAAGATAACGAAAAGACAGTGATGGCACATATCTGAATGATATGGTGAAGTGGCTAACGCCTTATTGGTTCAAATTTTGATTCGTTTTTCATGGTTTCTTTTGTCTGTCTGGCTGTTTTTATTCTGGTGGCTGTTCCTGCATGAGATACATCTTGAAGTTCATATATTCCTTTAATTTTCCCTCATGGCTTGCCATTCATTGGAGTCTATGGGTAGATCATATACTTTTGGGGGTAAAAAAAAGATGGAGCGACTCTTCCCTATCTGGCTTGCATGCTTTATTGTTTTTATAAATCAAATTGTCACTCATACAAGTGATCACACAAACCTTGGCAGAGTTCTTTTAATTCGACGAAAATGATAGTAAAAGCTTTCAATGTGCTCTTAAATTTTTTCATGTTACGAATCATGTAAACATTGTACTCCATACCTTC
Source organism: Chromera velia (assembly GCA_018398765.1). Taxonomy (NCBI): domain Eukaryota; family Chromeraceae; genus Chromera; species Chromera velia. The sequence continues at coordinate 17,699 of JAHBMJ010004907.1, read as the reverse complement.
GCGCTGGTCTGATTCAATTAAATGCTAGATTAAATGAGATGAACTTAAAGTGTTTTGAAAGAGAGACTTGGCTGGTTGATCGACTTAATATGCCAGTATGATTGAACACAGTGATTCGCAAGATGATTCAAAGATGATAACGTTGTTTTTTTGCTGTGGCAATCAAAAATAAATAGAAGTTATTAAGTCATATCGATCAATAGTCACAGTGGAAATTAAGTTTAACACTGTATAACACAAAACTTAGCACAAAACTTATCAATCTAATTTAATCAATCGACTGGTCAATCAGTCACTATAGTGATCAATCAATCAATTTTAACTATATTTAAAATTTTACTGAGTTGTTCTCTTCTTTTTTGAAGTTTCTGTCTTGCTTTCCTGCCCCCTTTTTCTAATTATGCGCCTCTCATTCTCCCTCCTCTTCCTTCTGCCCCTTTCCCACTTCTTCCTCTCTGTCTGTCTATCTGTTTCCGAAACAGCAGATCGCGAAGTAAGAGGCAGCATCTGCACAAGTCCGACAGTGCGCCGAGCCCGTCCATTTGTCCGCGCAGAACAAATGGGAGAGTTTAAGAAACCTCAGAGCAATCACTGCAACGAAAAAAACCCTGAAAAAAAGACCGCATCGATCGTGACTAGCCGTTTTCAACACGCACAGGACGCTCCCGGCAAAGAGGCACGAAAGAGGTGGACTGCTAGTAATATCGGACAGACTCTCATCCCTGATATTTGGTAGACAAGTCTCATTGCACCATGGGCGAGCAAGAAAAAGAAAATAGAAGTCCGTGAGTCCAGCTTCTTCCCATCTTTCGTCCTTTGCTGTCCTTCGTTCCTTAAAAAAAATGCCCCCTCAGTCCTCTATACTCTCAAGTGCCCTCACCGCCACGGACTTGTCTGCTTTGAACTGCCTCTTTTCTCCTGCTATTCCCATTCCCAGAATCACTGTCTCGACCAGAATCAGCGAGGCAACGTTCTCTGTCTTCATGAGTGTGTACGTACTCTTTGACACCCAGTGAGTCCCTGCAGTGTCGGCGCATCGCCCTCGGTCAGCTTTCAGCTCCTCCATCGAGATGAAGCAGTGAGCCCGGCCCGGCTCAAGAAGGCAGAAAAGTAAAAGGTCGGTAAAGGCAAGATGGGCAGCAAACGCAAACAAATAGAAGTATTGGAGTTGAAGGCGACCGACTGACTTCCTTCACTTTCCTTTGCTCTGACGGAACTTCTCCTTCTTGAGTTTTGAAGCTCGGGATGGCACTCCTACGTCATCACCGTTGATGCTGTCGTCAGCTGATGGCAGAGAAGAATGTGTGCGAGTATATCAATCACACGAAAGCAAAACAAAAAATGGCAACGTGCGTAATACGTTTCTGAGTCGCCTTTCCTTAATCCCCCTGCACTTCCCCTTCTGGGGCCCCTCCATGCAGCCTCAGGGCACGCCCATGACGTTTTTTCTGTGAATCACCTTGTTTGCCTTTGTGCCTGGCTTTTTGTCTGACAGGTTTCACTGCCCCATTTTTCCATGTGTACGCCGAATTACTCGATCTCTTTATCGACTTTTTCGGTCTTCGTCTCTGTCTTAATTGTCACCGTTGCGCTTTCCTAATAACTGCACCAAAAAAGGAAGGAAGAGATGGACTTCATTCGAGAGAGAGAGAGGGAGGGAGAGAGAGAGAGAGAGAGAGAGAGAGAGAGACCCATTCCTGCAGAAAGAAGCGTAAGCGTGTGGGTCAAAGCGAAAACTTTTGGACTTTACACTCACCTCTGGACCGAGACCGGGAGCGAGATCCATCCTTGCCTTCTTTTGACAAACAGGCCGCCTGCATACACAAAATCGAGTCGGCATCAGAAAAACAATGACACGCTCAAACGCGCGCGCCGGCATGCATACACACGCACAGACAGACAGACTATATCGTCTCTTCTTTCCCCTTTTCTCTTTCAGACAGACAGACAGACAGGCAGGCAGGCAGACAGACAGACAGACAGACATACATACGCACACACACACACACACACACACACACACAGAGAGAGAGAGAGAGAGAGAGAGAGAGAGCAGAGGTGACATCAGAAAAGAAAAGATGAAAAATGTCTAATCTCTCTTCTCTGTTCTTGTTTTTGTTCAGGCTGAGTACTATCACCCGTGCACGTCACCCGTACACCAGCCTGAAACGAGAGTGTCGGGATGAGGGTGTTGTTCATGTTTTGTCTGTTGTGTCGCCTTTACACGTAGCATTAAAAACAGAGAACCCATGCAAATATCTTTTATTCTGATAGATCGTTCTCATTGATGTAGCTGCTACGGCTGCTGTTAAACTTTGCAAAGAAGTCAGTGAGGCTAAAGAGACCTTAGAGGCTCAGAAACCAGGCGTTCACGGAACGAAAGAGATCGACAGAATTCAGTCTTTCTTTCCCTCTCCCTCTCTCTCTCCCTCTGACAGAGAAGAATCGAAGCGATCCATAAAAAACGCATACCAGACAGGAAAACCAAAATACCCTGTCAACTTGAATTGATCTTTGCAGATTCTTGGGTCTTTTTAAGGTCATGCAGACGCTGTCGACCCCTCTCTACAGCGACTTACCGCATTGGCAGGGGATGATGCAGAGGAAGATGCCGGACCGCTTTCAGCACATTCAGAGGGCTCCCCGGCAACTGAGGAGGACGGTGTCCAGTATGCTGCATGAGTCCATGCACACAGAAGGAATGAAGGGAAAAACACAAATAAGAAAAAATAAATCGAGATCTGCAACGGATAGATTTGAAGGGGAGACGGGAAAGGAGACTGAAGCGGAACACAAGCCGCACAAATTCATCTACGTAACATGGAAAGAGAAAGGCAAACTGGGACATGGCTGTATGGTTGCAAAGGGCGGAGAGCAAAAAAAGTGCATTTATTGAAAGGACAGAATGCTACGTACCTTAATACGGCATGTTCAAAGGAAATTAACAAACAAAAAGGCGGACATGATACAAAGAAAAGTTGAAGTGTAGTGGAACGGAACAGAGAGACAAAGAAGGTTTGCTGACCGACCGTATTTCCCCTTGTACCCGAAGGGGTACTCAGACTTCGGCACCTGCACCCATGTGATGAAAGAGGATGCAGAATGCCATCAATGTGACAATTTGTGTTTTTTTGCTGTGTCTGCTTGTCTTTCTGTCTGCGTGTCTATTTGGCTGAAGTGGTTGAAGTCAAGGAAAAGCGATGAATCGTGCTAAGAGGAAGCGGGAAATGCTGTGAGAAGGAAAGGACTTCTTAAGAAAAACAAGAATGACAAGAAGAGAAACAGAGAGAGACGGAGAGAGAGAGAGAGAGAGAGAGAGAGAGAGGGAGAGAGAGAGAGAGAGAGAGAGAGAGAGAGAGAGAGAGAGAGAGAGAGAGAGAGAGAGAAAGAGAGAGAGAGAGAGAGAGAGAGAGAGAGAAAGAGAGAGAGAGAGAGAGAGAGAGAGAGAGAGAGAAAGAAAGAAAGAGAGAAAGAAAGAAAGAAAGAAAGAAAGAAAGAACGAACGAACGAAAGAAAGAAAGAAAGAAAGAAAGAAAGAAAGAAGGAAAAAAAGAAAGAAAGAAAGAAAGAAAGAAAGAAGGAAAAAAAGAACCCAGAGACAATGCAGAAAAGGAAGGAACAATAAAAGAAAATAAGAAAAAGGCAAACTGACCTGAGAGGGCCCGGAGAGCTGTGAAGGGAGGCAAAGAAACAAAGAAAGAAAGAAAGAAAGAGAGAAGGAAAGAAAGAAGGAAAGAAAGAAAGAAAGAGGGTTTCCAGAGGCCAAATTAAATAGAGAGCATTTGTGTTGCATTGTAAAGAATTAACACACCTTAAAAGAAAAGGAAGGCACAGTCCACAGGGAGCGCCATTCTATACTTTTCTTTTACTGTGCTTTCTTCTGAAAAAAAATTCTTGCTTGTCGGATCTTCTTCTCCTCTACCCGACAACACATTTTCTTTGCACGTGTACGTGTGTCTTTTTGGATTGAAAGACTTGCGTGTGTCTGTGTTGCTGCATGCGTCGACACAATAGAGGGTCACAGACAAGTGAAAACGAAACCAAAGAAGGAAGTGGAGGAGGAGGGGAGGGACAAAGAAAGAAGAAAAGGAGAAAACAAGGGAGAAAGGGAAGGAGTGATGAAGAATGAAGCAACTAATGATTGACCGGACGGGAAGAAGGAAATAGAAACTGACGGGCTGAATGAGAGATCGCAAGTCAGCTCTTCGATCCGGCCTGGATGGCTCTTCTTCTTTGTGGGTTTTTGTTTTTCCTGTGGGCTCTTTTTTCCCCTCCCGATACATTTGTTCCTGAACGAAGGATTGCGCATCCAGCACAGAGAAACAAATGCACGAAACTTTGCAGAAAGCAGGGACAGAGGAGAATGAAGAGAAGAAAATTTCACATGTTTCCATGCAGCACAATCAGGAAAAAAGTAAAAAATCTCTTCAGCGGATTCAAGTTTTGCTTGTGCATTCATCTGTCTGCCTCGATTTGTCTGTGCCTCCACGAAGGAGGAGGGTTGGTGTCCACATAAAGTAACAGTCTTCTCCAAATTCCAGAAAGAGAAGGTGAAAATGCAGAAAGACGGAGTTTCAAGACAGAAAGAGAGAGCGAAGAAATTTACCATCTCGGCTTGTAGCTTCCGGTCTGCCCGCAGGTCTCGTGGAGTCTGCTTGTACCCATTCTGGGGAAAGTCATTCTAGAGCCTGTTCATGCAGTTCCTTCTCTTTTCTCGTGAGGCCGGTAAGTTCTGCAATCATCACCGTTCATATACATGTTCAGCAGGGCAGCTTTCTGTCCAAATTCAAACGAACGATCGATTTCAACCGCGAAGCTCACTTTAATCCCACGCAGGCCTCTCATCCGAAGTGCATGCAGTATGTGGGATTTTGTTGTGGAACTACTGTATGTGTTACAATCCACCGGCTTGGAGGGATGACTTGTGAACTGAGCAGACAAGAAGGAAAGGAAGAATGAGAGACCTCTATCTATGTGCATTCTTTGCTTTCTATATAAACGTTACCATAAATTGGCATAAAACAAATGTTTACGGACGTGTATATATGTCTGTCTTGGCCTTTTTTTTTTCACTTTTTCCGTTCCACAAACCGACTTTCTCCTATCTAGGGCTTGGGCATCTTGTTCTGGCCGTGATCTCAGGTCCAGCTCGGGAAAGAGAGAACGGGAAACTGCTTGGACTGCTGACTGCTGAAGTGCTGAGGAGGGACTGCAGTCTCTTGTTTGAGTTACGTCGTCGACAACACAAAGGAGATGATATCGAAGCCCTTTTCCACACTGTTCTCAGGTTGCTGTTCTCAGGTTAATCCTCCCTCAGGTTGGTAGACGTAGAAGCGGGAGGGGCAATGATGGACTCGTTGTACAGTTGCTGGGGATCGAATGAGAAAGGCATTAATTCATGCAATCAAACAAACAAGCAAAAAAAAAAACGTACATGACCTGAATACGTATACATGCATGAGAGTAGGCGCGCATCGCGCGCCGAAGAATTTCGGACAGCGCAGTACGTGGACGAACCGAGTAGAGGCGTACACAAACTTTGTGTTTTGTCAATTCTTGTCCCAGATGCCAAGTTTTTATTAATACAAAAGTGGGGACACCTCGGTCCAGAGAAAACTGAACTATACTATAGTAGGACATCTGCATACATGCAAACTTCTTCACGAAAATCCCGATTGTTCCTAGTTTAGATTGTGGGACCCCGTCGACACGACTAGATTCACGTCTTAACGAAGGCGGCATTAGGCAAAATGCATTAAAATACGCCCCTGGGATCTATAACGGCCCCCACTATGCCGCATACGATTAGATCCCTCTTCGACAGTCTTCCCCCCCCATCCACCCCGAAAAACCAAGACAAAATAGTCCTTCCTCAGTAAACTAAATTCACTATCCGAGTACTACGGCGAGTAGTCAATTGGCTTTACAGCTAAGGTGACGGATTGGAGAAACACTGTCTAAAGCGGTGGAAGGGTGTATTCCGGTTCATTTGGCAGAACTGCCCGAACATTGAGGACACACTATCGCGGCATCTTTCCTTCTTTGTCTGATTTATTTTCAACTGTTCAACATCTCTTTGTTTACTTCTGCTACACTGAAACTATAGTGTGACACAATTTAAATTATGATACAATACCTTATAGACTAGTACCAGTGACACAAATAATTGTGTCACAATAGAATCTGATGTGATAAAATAGTTAGGGTAACTTAGGTGTGATAAAATTGTCAGACAAAAATTTAAGTGATCCTAGACTATCTAAGACTGACTTACTCACTTTATTCACTCACCTCATGCACCAGGCTCACCTACTCACTCATCTCACTGACCCACTCACCTCACTCACTTATCTTACCTCACTCACTCACTCAACTCACTCACTCACGTACTCCCTCACTCACTCACTCACTCACTCACTCACTCAGTTAGTCACTCACTCACCTTACTGAGGCTCACTCACTCACTCACTCACTCACTCATTCACTCACTTATTCATTCACTCACTCACTCACTCACTCACTCAACTACTCACTCACTGAGTCTGACTCATTAACAATGAGGCGGGGCATGGCTTGACAGTTTTGGCTTGGCTAAGGTTGCGTTTAGTTGCGTTATATAGTTTGCATGAGTTTGCGTACAACTGTTCTTCTTGTGAGGTCATGCAGGATTCCGGATTTGTTCATGCGTGCATATACGGAGTTCACGCGGCCCACAACGGCTACGACGCTGCCCCCTGACGGGTATTGCAGTTAGTGACCATGTTTGATTTGATTATATTTGATTTAATTTGATTTGATTTGAGCTTCAACCTCAAATATTTGATATTTGAGGTAAGATTTGAGGTTAACCTCTTAGGGTTCCTCACTGAGTCACTGACTTACTGTCACTCTGATCATTTTTCTCATGACAATAGTTATCAGAACATTTCTGATGTGTGTTTCAAAAATTTAAAAAAATATATATAAAATTATAACTTATCAGTTCCGTAAAAAAAATATGCCTGTGTGGCAGTGTATATACACTAGTCACTGAGACTCACTCTAGTACTAATAGAGATTAAGAATGTAAAATTGATAGATTTGAAATTGTATATGACTTTTTGTTGATACGATAAAGTTAGAGCACGTACTAAAATTGAGGTGACAATCACTCAGCTTTATGGCACTTCCTTTTCCTCTTCTTCATGATCACTTTCTTTAATGTGAATCGAATCGATCGGTGGTGGGAGCTGCTGAGAGCTTTTTCTCCGACCCTCGCACGTCAGGCTGCTTCGTCCCCCTCGCCCCCTCCGACCGCTTCTCCTGTCTTTCTTGGAGCAGCTGCACATGTTTATCAGACGTGATCGTCAAGCCATGCTGATTGATGAATAGTTTCTCCTTTCCCCTCGGCTCCTTGTATTTTCACCTGATACTGAATCACATTTGCCCCCTTTTGCACGGACCATATTTTTTTTACGTACCCGGCTCTAAAAACAAATGCCTCCTTCTTCCCGTTCAACCCTGTCGGATTGTGTGACATATCTTTACGAGGTGTAAAATGTTTGCAGACGCTCAAAAAGGGGGCCGTAAAAGATGTTTCAGCACCAGAAAAGTTAACACAGCTGTTCGGGAAAACGTTCAGCTGATCGGTTTACCTCTGCATGAAATAAAAAGGGGTGAAACGTCAATTTCAGTGCAGCTCAAAACATTTTTTTTTTGAGAGCAAACCATCAAGATTTAGGTTTTTTCATTTAAATCAGCATGCGTGATGGATCGGTACTTGCAAAAGTTTTTTTGGGACCTTCATATTTGAGGTTAAAAGTCATATTGATCAAATATTTGATCGTATTTAATAGGTCTTTAAACACTAGGTCCTCCCTGACTGGATATTTGATTTGAGCTTAAGCTCTACCTCAAATCAAATCAAATCAAATCAAATCAAATCAAATCAAATCAATCAAATTGCAATCTACAACTATCCTTTTCACACATAAGTGTGATTTAAATCATTTAATTGAATCAGTGAAAAGTTGTAAAAATCACAATTATTGTGTCACAAATCATTGTGACATAAAAGGTTTTAGAAATTTTTATTGTAACAGACTATAGTTCCAGTGTAACTTCTACATTTTTCTAAGCGTGCGGCAATTTTGAAATATAACCGTCGCAGCTATTTTTTCTCTATTTTTCTCGATCGCCCACGCGAGACGGATCTTAGGCTGACGTTCCCACCCGTGAAGGCGACGGGCGTTGATGCCGCAAAGGCCGGGCCCGGAACTATATTTCCAGTCAGATCTTGATTTCCGTTGTTTGAATGCACGGCTTCACTCCGCAAGCTAGGCTTCGCCTGAGCAAATTTTATTCAGCTGAGAAAAATAAAATTCAAATTAAGCCACTAGATTAAATTTCAGACTATAAGTCCGAACAGCTTTTTACAAAAACTTTAATTGGTAGAGCTTTTTACTTATCAGGATTAGGATTAGGATTAATATCTAGGCTCCCCATATATAAAAAAATAAAAAAATTAATTACTCAAAATCACTTTTATTTTTTATTTTTTTATTTATTTTTTTGAAGCAGACACTTCAAGTTCGAAGCTCAAAGCTCAGCTGACACACAAAAATAAAAAAATAATAAAACTAATTCAGGTTTTGGCCCAAATTTATTTTTTTATTTTTTTACGTATGGGGAGCCTAGATTAATATCCTCTTACCCCAATACCGAGCGTTCGACGTCTGGCGTCTAGAAAAAGCGCATACATGCGTCGGACCTTCCTAGCCAGCCCGGCGGCCCGCACAGGCCAAAGACCTGTACCACAAACTGTTTACATTGATATTAAGATACTTTCTTAGCTAGCCTGAGTTCCAGGTTAGGTCCTGGGCTAGTTTCTTAGATAATAGATACTTCCGGCCCTAGTTCCGGCCAGTCCAATGACTAGATCAGCAACTAAATAATTGCAGCGAACTATAGGCTGCGAGCAGTCAGTATATATAAGAAACAGTACACATTTACAATCTAACACTCATTTACTGTACGAGATGCTCACATCATCTCCTTGCTGTCAACTTTGTGCGGATTTCTTCATATCCAGGAACTCCCCTCTCTCCACCGATATGGCCATACGCAGCCACTGAGGGGGGTTTCTTGAAGATGCGATGTACAAGAGCAGCAATCTCTGGCTCATTCACAGCATCGATCTTCTCAGTCAGCTCCCCAGGACTCTGCCACGTCCCGCTCATGAGCAGCTGCCGTCCGACGTCTTCCACAAGAACCGCTTTTGTCTCTGCAGAAGTTCACGAACGAGAGAGGGCCGATGACTAGAGCGTGAGGGTGGCACACACGCACGCACTTCGCTATGAGGCTTTCGCAAGCAAAAACGACATCGAATTTTAACGTGCTGAGGGGCAGATATTCATGGTGACACGCAAGAACATGGAATGAACGCACAAGGAGAAAAATGACCGGGAGTTCGAGGTGCGATAACTTTCGTTTGGAACGTTTCTCTAATGTGCGTTCCTGCCGTCTTGTTCTTACAAGAATGTGTGCAAAGTGACAGAACAGAAGTTGCCGTGTGATCCGTTTTTCTTCGGAAGAACTCTTCTCTGTTCATAACTTCTTTGCCTCTTCTCTCCTTGTGTCTTGGCAGCATGTCGCTCTTTCTGTTTCTCACTCTCTTTTGAGACATGTGCTTTTCTCTCCTCCCTCTTCCGATCAAAAGAAAGAAAAGAGAAACGCACGAAGGCACGGATCCCTTCCACATGCCCCTTCCCCAATTTCCTTCGTCCTTCCCATACCCCTCCCCTCTCCTGCCCTGATGACCCACCCAGGTTCATGTGAATGGATGCCTTCAGTGCATTCTTCGCTCGTCGCAGCTCGTCCCCGGTCACCGTTCCCAGCTTTCTGGCCTGGCTAACCAACTGGTTTGTCACATCGGCCCCGCACTCCGCGTGGCCCTGGAAGTACAAGCCAAAGAGGCCGCTGCAAGAAAGGAGAGAGGACAAACGAGATGAAGGAGGAGCAGCAGCAGAAGAAAAACACGGAGAACTTCATGCAATACGAAGGGAGAATGAGACAAGACAGAAGGCAAAAGGGAAGCCGAGAAGACGTCTCGCAGGCAATGGGATAGTTGAATGGAACGGACACGACCGAAGAGCCAATGCACGAAGAGTCGAAAGAAAATGGCACCAACAGACAGAGCAGGCGAAGAAGGGACGGACCAACGCACCTGTCAGCATACATCGAATTGAAGGCGATACAGGATTCAACCCCTGATTGGTGGTTCAGTACTGAGCACAAACAAACAAGGAGAGGAAGGAAAGACACAGCAGGGACGAGACGGTCCGCATGCACTCCTGATTCCAAGCGGGCTGCCCAACACCAAGGCCATCAAACGGAAACGATGGCGGAAACCCGGACCCTAGAACCCTCATAAACGTATCTGCTGCTTGTAGTCTGATATGTAGGAAGGAGTGACGAACGACACATACAGAGAAGCCAACTATGATGACCTGGAGCGCAGTGAAACGTAGAAAAACAAAGCTTCCTTTGAGACTGTCAACTGTTTTTCTCGCTAGTACTTTTGTGGATACAGTCCTTGCCCCTCGGTTCTTGTCAGCATTATCTCTTTCCCCCCTAAAGAGAACCGGAAGACACCCGAAACGCCCCCAGCAGCCCAAGAGAGCCCGCACAAAAGAAAAGAAAAGAAAAGAAAAAACACCCACTGACAGACCCTGCGTGTACAGCCGAGAGTGCATCCCCTTGCCGGGACCCCCCATTGAGAATGAACCCCCACCCCCTGCGAGCAAATCAACGCATTGATTCACGAGTCAATTTACCGAGACCGCAATGCTGCTACGAACGAATCAGGAAGGCAAAGGTGGTCCCCACAGTTACTGTTCAGCTTCGGAATCCAGAAACAGACTCCCGTGAAAGGGAAAAAAGAACGGTTTCTTGTTACCTTTTGACGGTACGGTGTTCCCCCAAACAAACCCCCCCTAACAATAGCGACACACACACACACACACACACGCGCGCGCGCGCGCGCGCGCGCGCATGGACACACACACACTCACTCACGCACGCACACACACACACACACACACACACACACACACGCACGCACACGCACGCGCACACGCACGCGCACGCACACGCGCACGCACACGCACACGCACACGCACACGCACACGCGCACACACGCACGCACACACACACACACACACACACACACACGCACACGCACACGCACACGCACACGCACACGCGCGCGCACGCACACGCACGCACGCACGCGCACGCACACGCACGCACACACACACACACACACGCACGCACACACACACACACACACACACACACACACACGTACACACACGTGCACATACACACGCACACATACTCTTGCCTACCACACGTGAGGTAAGCAGAGCTGCTCCTTCCCTCACCGACCCAAAATTGTTTGCAGCACAGTGGCAGGCACCAGGTCCTCCGAGTTCCAACCGGCCTGCGTTCACGAAGATTAAAGAGATTCAAATGGTTTCCGCATGCACAAATCACTTCCCGTCAATGTAACGTCAGCGATTGTTTGTATACACATGCGGGCACGAGAAGGTCCCCAAAGTTCCTGCCCGGCTGCCTTCTCCAAGGAGAAGTTTGGATGGAGGGAACAGAGAAAGAAAAGCACCCCAACATTAGATTCCCTCATCATCAGAGAACGACACAGAGTGAAAAGGAGAAGGACATCTGCAGAGAGGCGCGTGAGCTTTCTGTACACTCTCCCTGTCTCCGCGTCCACAAAAGAATGCAGGCGCAGTCAGTTCACCGTTTCCAGCGAACGCCAAACACGCAACCAACACATGCAGGAAGGAGAGCAACCTCATCCAATCCACCTACCGTTTCCCACCCGACGGCCAGGTGCATCATCTCAATCGGGGCCTCCATTCTGCAGTCCCCCCCTGTGTAGGTCGCACGGGGTCTCTGGACGTGAGGATTTGGTGGGGGGGCTGCAGGGAAACAGAGCAGATTGGGGGGGAAGGAGGGAGGCGGGCAGGTCTTTTCGAAAGTGTGTTCGTAACAATTTGACGGTCGTGGGTGTGTTGATCGCCTCGACTGCATCAAAGTTCGGCATGTCTGTCTCTGCTCCCCCCGGTGCTTTTCTTCTTCTTCTATGAAGATACCACCTGTCATCTCTACTCAGGCACCTCGTACCTCTGTCGCTCCGCTTCATTTCACTCTCAAGGCTGAGTTTTAGATGCTTTTTGCAGGCGATCTTGAAAGACTGTCCTCTGTCTCCTTTTCTCTGTCTTGCACACACGGAAAGAGAGAAGAGCATCTACCCGTGCAGAGAGACTGCTCTCCTCCGTTTATCTCTGCTCTCTGACATTCCACTCTTTTTTTGTAGATGTGTTCAAACAGCAAAATCGGTTTCTCCCCGTCCTTCCTCCACTTTCTTTCTGATTCTTGCCACGGGACGTACCGAATCCCCGTTCCGGCAGATTTTCTGATTGGCTGACTGCGTATTGCACTCACTTTTATATTCAGCGAAGGATCTCATCAGCCACTTGCACAACTCGTCATGGTTGACGTTGACACCGACAAACACCATCCGATCTGCATGCATAAGGAAGGCAACAATACGAAGTAGCATCGTGTCGTGCAAGTGGGCTGCGTTGGTTTTTTTATGGAAGAAGACGAAGAAGAGGCGTTAACGCGAGAAAGAAAGAAAAGGATCTCCGTTTGTCCTTGCAACACTGAAAGCCTCACTGCCCTGAGGAAAGGAACTCATCATTTTTTAGTCCTTGTCCTCTGGCTGTCCGTTTATCTTGCTGCGTGAGATTGCGAAGCACCGCGGCAGTATTCGACTATCGCCGGGGTTAATTGGGGTAGGTAGTCAGTGAGTGAGTGGGTAAAAGAACAGGAGAGCGAGACAATGAGCATCTTGACGGACTGACTGACCGGGAGTGAAGTAGTCAGCCATGAATTTCCTCATCGTTTCCTCATTGAAGTATTCGAGGCTCTGCTCTGAGCAGTGAGTTGGGAATCCTGAAAAAGAAATGGGGGGGGCAGTAGGGTGGAGAGGAAAAGGAAATTATGCGGTCAAGCAAAAAAAGCTTCTCCTCGTCTGCAAAGCTCCTCGTCCACTCACCAGCGTTGTGTCTGCCTCGTATTTTCCTTCTTTTGCTCTTTCATCGTTGCTTTCCCCCCTTCCCCCCTCCTTCCCCTCCCTCTCTACTCTCTCTCTCTCTCTCTCTCTCTCTCTCTCTTCCTCTCTCTCTCTCTCTCTCTTCCTCCGTCTCGCTCTCTCTGATACGTTGACGCACCCAATGTGTTGTTTTGATACGCCGCCGCATGCAGAAGTTCTGTGACTTGGTGTTCTGGGTTCATCGCCTGCACACACACACACACACACACACACACACACACACAGTCACTCAGTCAACCGATCTTGTTTCTCTCTCTCGATCCGTGCATCCAATGCCTCTTTTTGGAGTGCGTGTCTTGGCTTCGCATCATCACTTTGATCTTCGCCAAATGGAGGGGCCATGCGCTTGCATGTTTTATTGAACCGTAAGTGATGGCAACAGTGAGACAGGGTTCATCGCCGAACAAACAATGGAACCCGGTGGCAAGAAGATGAAGAGAAGAGAGGAAGGGAAAAGGAACGCAGAAAGCCAGAAATACTGTTTTCATCATGCTTTACGTGAAGTCACTGTATGACAAACAATGTCTTCTACAACTTTTCCCTCCCCCCCCCCCCCTCAAGATAAACTCACCGCCTTCCTCCACACATCCTCCACCTTGCTTGCTGCCTTCTCGACCTCCTCAGGAAGAAAGAGGGGAGACGCCACATTGCCAACCATCAAGGGAACCATCAGAGGCATAAATTGACGCAAGCAGTCGACAGAGTAGACCAGGTGTTCCCTGCAATAGAGACATAGCAAGGTAGAGAGACTACATGACATCAACTGAGACAAAACAAGCTCTCAATTGACCTACGCGTTTCTCGGTTCTCTCAAAGCAAGACCCGACACACGCTGACTTCAGCCCGCCACGCTCGTGTCTCTCCTCCCACCCCCATGCCCGGGGTCAGTGGCATATTACTTGGCTGGACTGAATGACTGACTCACTCACTGACTTTCCACTCATGGCGCTTGCGTGTGCCGCGACTGCCTCCACAGTCTTCACAGTGCGCAGATGGGAGAGGTGCTTCGACGACTGGAATGCCATGAGCTCCATCATGTGGGAAACCCCGAAGTTACTCGGGTCCTCCAGTCTCGTTCCAGCATCCACAAATAAACCTGCAGGGACAAAAGGGAAAAGAGAAATTGGTGGAAGGGAGGAGGGAAAAGACACCAAGGAGAACGAAGTCAGTGGATAAAGAAACGATTGAGTGGTAACTGAGACCTCGCTTAGTTGACTTCAACAGACAATGGGTGCACTTTCTTCCCTTCATCCGTCTTCGCTCTTGCTTCAACGAAGCCTCTAGGAGCACCTGCCCGATTCTCAACTGAGCGTCTAGTCTAGGGGTCGTCCTTCTACCGTCACCTTTACCCGTGCATGAAGAAAGGCAACCTGTCCTCTGTCTCTCTCTCTCTCTCTCCCTCCCTCCCTCCCTCTCCCCAAACCCTGATATATCCAACAAATAACATGAGTGACGGTTCAAACTTGCGAGAGATGTGAAAACGGATTGAGCTGTTCAACCGCGCATGCAAAAATTCAGTAAAGCCAGCCAGCGACTCAGTGAGCGAGCAGATATATGAGTCAGTCCGTCACCAACCAAGCCGACCGACCTACCAAGGGAACTGTGGACCCCCCCCCTGTCACACGAGGCGATGCGGAGACCGTTCTCCAGCTGTGCGTATTTGAGCTCATGGCCCACTGACGCGAACTTGCCTTCCTCGTCCTGCATGGAATCAAACAGGGGAAAGAACCGAGAGGGTGCCGACAAAACTGACATGACTGTGTGGAGCAGCCCAATGTCCCGTTACAGATCCCATTTTCGTCTATCCTGTGCCGACAGTTTTCGAGATTCCTTCAATAGAAATACATCTTTTATGAATCCAGGTTTTGCAAAAAGCAAACAAGAGAGAATGCTTCGCGCTCCTTCAATACGCGTTGACCAACACCGAGGCCACACACATTGTCTGCCACACGCACAATCTCGAAGAGGGCAGACGTGGGGACTACACGGGCAGGGAAGGGACAAAAGGCACCAGACAGCCATCTCCACGTCCCCTGAGCTCGGCTGCTGACCTTTTCGAGTGCAGACACGTTGAGGGGGATGTTGGCGTAAGGGTTTCTCGAGGGCGTTTCGTCTCCTGGGAAGAGGAAGGGCACGTGGGGGGCCTCTGTCTGGATTACTGCGGGGTCCTCTTTCTTGAAGGGGAACACTGGGAAGTCGGGTTTCTTGGTTGTCGAGGAAGAGGCTGAGGAGGAGGAGGAGAAAAACCCTCGACAGGCGAGAGGGGGGAAGCGAGACGGCAAACGGCAAAGAGGAAAACTCCGTCTCCACTGCCGTAAGGAGGAACTTAGACATGTCCGAGAAGGGATCATCTTCTCGCGTAAGTCGCACGTCAAGCAAAAGGTAAACCGGAGCAGGACCTGGAAGCTCTCAGGATAGCTGCTTGAAAGAGATGAAAGAAACTAAAAGCGGTAAAGAACAAAGAACACAAATGCAGTGTAATGCACACCACAGGACTTCCAACCTCTCTCTAGCTGAAGGTCCAGAGAGAAAGAATTGCGTCAACGTCCCATGAGAACACACCTTTCGGTTGAGTTTCTTTGTGTGATTCAGGCCGGTATTGCATGCGTGCTGGTGTGTGGCCACAGTCTCTCAGGACTTTGACAGTTGAGCAGAATGGTCGAGCTCAAAAAGAAGGTATTAATACGTTGCAATTCGACGAGTGTTAAGCTGCATGCACTTGGACAGCCGTCTCCAGCCGTCTCCTGCAATTATGCATGGGCTGCATGTAGCTCGCAATTCAGCTGCATCCTGCTATACTGATTCTTTCAAATCGGAGGCATCCCAGCAAGACAAACGGCTTGCCTTACACAGTTACACATAACTTCTGAGAGATTCTTGTGAGTTTCTTTGTGTGAGCCTCCTTTTACGAGCCGTGAAAACAGGAGGTGACAGTAGAGGGAGACTGAGGAGAGAAGAGAGGAATGCGAACAAGTGGCCGTCTCCACCCACGCAGTCTCTCTTTCACTGTTTTCTGGCGGGTGCTTCTGGCGATTATGTTCCGATCTGCAGTCACGGCAATGGCCAAGCGCATCATCTCCACCCCCAAGGCTCCTGCGGCTGTGGGCCCCTACAACCAGGCTGTGATCGTCAGTCAGTCAGTCAGTCTGAATCCCCCACGCCTTGGATCCTGCAGTCTCTCTCGTGGTGCTGCAGTTGACACCTCTGACTGTCCCGGAATTCCCTGTACGAATGAATGTACATCTTCTTGACCTCAGATCTTCGGTGTCCCTGTGCATCTTCATTGTGCGTATGATGTCTCCGTGTCTTTGTTTGGCGAGATCTTATGTCGTGCACGGTCGGTCTATATCATGACTGAACATCTCCAAGTTTCTGTAGACTCACCTCCTCTGTCTCACTGTCTGCCCACATTCCTGCAGACTAACGGCTTGATGTTCTGCTCGGGTGAGTTGATCCATACTTCAAGGTGTTCTGTTTGTTTGATGGGAAGAGAAGAGAAGAGAAGAGAAGAGAGAAGCTCCGTCTGGGTGCACTGCGGAAAAGCAGAGTGTAGTTGTAAGAAGGGCGTTCCTCCTCTCTTGGATTCTTTCTTTCTCTCCGCTTCGTCTAGGTCTGGAGGTCCCATACAGAAAGTCTGCCAATAGGCAGAGAGGCATATCGGTGCGTTATTGCTTTGCCAACCTTGCCAAATTCCTTTCTTGACCGGTTTCGTCCCAGGAGCCTCTATGCTTTCCCCTCTCTCGCTGTCTCCCTCCGCCACTTCTTTCCCTTCACCTTTCAACCCCACACGGTGTGTCTCTCTCTGTGTGTGTGTGTGTGTGTGTGTGTGCCCGTGCGTGCGTTGCTCGAAGTGTGCGTGCCTCTCGATGGCAATCGATCTCTTGTAGACAGCAGTGAATAAACCTGTGCAGGTCAGATCGGTTTCGACCCCGAGAGCATGAAGTTCGTCTCTGACGAGGTTGAGGGCCAGACGGAGCAGTGCCTCAAGAACATGCTCGCAGTTTTGGAGGCAGGAGGGGCGGGAATTGAGGATGTCGTCAAGACAACCGTCTTCGTTGCGGTGCGTTTGAATTTTTCGATACCTGGGAGGAGCAGAATGGGGTTGTGACTTGTTGAAAAAAGCGTTTGCCTTCAGCTTGGCCGGCATCTGCGCGCGGCTGTACCATTTGCCCCCCCTCTCGTCTCACGGCGATCTCCTTCAGTTAAAGTGCTGCACAGAAAAGGCTACTGTGAATTTGTCCGAATTCAGACCCCTTCTGTTTTCCCACATGATGACTTGTCAGAAGTGTAGCCTCTGTTCTCAGCAGAAAGAGTCTGATGGTTGGCTCATCCAGTCATTTTGCCATGCCCATCAGGTGTCATTTTTTCTTTTTGTGGAAGAAGGGACAGAAACCGCGGTCCCTAGTGATCGTCTCAGGCGCCGCAGTGCCAAAGCTTCTCACTGTCACTTCCGGCTGGTTTTTGCAGCTGTTTGTCTGTTGATCTTTCTTATCGTCGTCCATTGCCCCCCCCCCCCCCC
>JAHBMJ010004903.1:69699-76505 GCA_018398765.1 Chromera velia | reverse complement strand
CACACACACACACACACACACACACACACCACACACACACACCACACACACACCACACACACACACACACACACACACACACACCTCACACACACACACACACACACACACACACACACACCTCACACACTCACACACACACACACACACGCTGCCCATGGAGGGAGGGGTGGGCACCAAAGGGGACGAGTATGAGAAGTGGGTATTGAGGTCCCATCAGAAAAGCCAACACAGCAATCAATGTCAATTCTTGTCGGTCTTTCTCTCTGCTTCCTCAGGTAGAGATCGGGGAGGAGTGTGATGGAGACGCGCGGGTGTGCAACAACACTGCGTGTCTCTTCAAGCCCGAGGCCATCTGCACAGACTTCAAGGTCAACTCCACAGAGGACCTCGCTGCTCTTGAGAGCTGTGCCGTGATCATCGACAGCGACGGGTCCCTCGGCCCGGGGGCGCCTGAGGTGGTCTCTCTGCCGCTGCTGCAGGTGAGTGAGTAAGTGCGTTGATTCATTCGATCGATCGAGGAGCGCTGCATGCTCGTACGTGTCTCAGTGGGACCAGGTGAAGGCATGCAGCTGAGAGTCCGGCCAGCTCCTAGTAAAGAAAGGTGTGTACCTGTGGATCCCTGCCTGTCTGTCTGCCTGTCACGTAGACGGGAGGAAGGGCGGAAAGAAGGAAGGGAGGGACAAACAAACAAACAAACAAACAAAGAAAGAAAGAAAGAAAGAAAGAAAGAAGAAAAGGAAGAAG
Source organism: Chromera velia (assembly GCA_018398765.1). Classification (NCBI taxonomy): domain Eukaryota; family Chromeraceae; genus Chromera; species Chromera velia. Next base: position 75,758 of record JAHBMJ010004903.1, on the reverse strand, counting down.
GACAATACTGGCTTGCCTGACCACCTGTGAGAATAAGAGTTCTGTGTCTGTTTGCGTGTCTGATTTTGTGTTGAGGAGCTGGTATGAATGGGAGTTGGCCTCCGTGTGTTCCTGCAAGGCTTGTCCTTTGCGCGTCACCATTTCTAGCATTGACTTTCAAGAAGCCCCTCACCTCACAATCTCCTCCTTTCTCACGCTTCGCTTCTTAATTGTCTTTTGCCTGCCTGTCTCGATGCAGGCTTTTTACGGCGACATAGAAGCGACGCTCACTGAAACGGCCTACCTCTTCAAAACGATATCCTTTCCAAACGCATGGAAAACACCAGACCTACAAATCGGCGCAAGTACATCCGGCTCTAACTTCGTTCCCTTTGCACTGGAAGTTGTCGACCTTCCCTGTGCCCGGGAAGCCAGCCGCATTCGGGTCCGTCTGGCTCCGCAGCTCAAACAGCTGAACCTCCCTCTCGTCCAGTACAGCGACAGAATTCAACTGCGGGACTCGACGGACGCCTCCAACCCCCTCGACATCATTCTCCCAAACGCGTTCATGGTTCAAGCCACCACTGTTGAAAACTGTCCCGGAATCCAACGAATCCTCTACCCCTCTGCCATTGCCACCCGATCAACGGACCTGAAGGGCAACGCGAACTTGGAGGTCGTCTCCTATCCCCTGATGTCCAAAATGATTACCGACAACCCGACCTTAGAGAACAACCCGTCTCTGCGTCAGGTGGACAGGGCGTCTCAACTCTTCTTTGACGCGCCGATCGTGGTGAGTGGAAACTCACCGGAGGGAATCACACTGCTCGTGTGCAGTCTGAATGCCATCCAGGCGAACCAAATCGAAGCAGAGGGTCAGTGCAGCCCCTCAAGCGATCCTCCGTGCTTCTTGGTCGGTGCGGGAGAGAAAGAGTGCAGCAAGGGTGGTGACAAAGGAAAGGAAGGGGCGTCGCTGAAACCCGGTGACCTCCTGCTTGACCCTGAAGCTTTTGATTTCTCTGGACTCTTCAAAGGTTGAAAGACAAAGGTAGGAGAATGGGAATGCAGAAAAAAAGAGAGACCGGGTCTGCTCGTAGAAGTCGGGGTTGGGGCAAAAAGCAAGAACGAGAAAGAGGAGAGCGGAGGGGGAAACGCTAGGGGACTCCAAGAGAGAGTCACTGTGTGAGGACGGACAGCTAGAGAGAGAGGACCTACAAAAGCAAGGAGGGCATGAATGAATGAGGGAAATTTGAGGGAGCTCCCCTCAGATACAGTCGGGACAGCTTAGCGGATCTGATTGAAAGAGGAGTACGGAATCGAGAGAGAGAACGCCTAGCTCTACACATCTAGCCATGCAAAGAAGGAGGAGGAAGACAGCATGAGGGATCGAGTTGGACGGACATGGCGGGAGAATTAAGACGTGGTACGCGCGACAGATGCATCTGACTGACTGACTGCATGTCTAGCAGTTTGAGTGCCTGATTGACTGACTGACTGAATGTCTGTCCACCATACTGCCTGTCCGGCAGACTGACTGACTCAGTCTGTCTCTCTACCTGACTGACTGTCTGTCTACCTGTCTACCTGAGTGACTGACTGACAGATTGGACGAACGAATGTTAATGAACGCATGGATCATCACCGATCGAGTGATAAAATGCACCGGCCTGCAATCAGCCTTTGTTGCTTGTGCACAAGAAGCATCGCCAGTACCTTTCCAATCAGAACATGCCGTAAATCACATGCACCGAATTGTGCACGGCAAGTCTGGGCTCAGGCTGATCAAGAACATCCACTGAATACTGCTGTATGTACTACCCATTTTGACCCTACAGATGCTGGCCGGCTGTCGTTCAGAGTCAAAGTGCATATCTGATTGAATGTATCCTTACAATGAGCTTTCTTGCAAGAAATTGAGTGCACGGCAGCCTAAGCCACTGGCAGCCTTGAAAGTCGTAAAATATAAGTTACAGCCCAAGTAGGCCTACAACAGTTTGGCCAGGGTCTTAATTATTTCAATGATGAATCAACAAGTGCATTTTGCATCACTCTAAAGTTGATTCGTACGATCATAAATATAATTTTTGTGCATTAATATCAGTGTATTACATAGTATTACAGTGTGTAGTACAGCGTATTAATGCAGCGACACTGACTGACTTTCACTTTAGTTTTCAATTGTATTTAATTGTCAGTGACTTGTTGCTGAATCAATGTTTCAGTCAAACTGAAACTTTTACTTAATAATTCAAACGCAACCCCGGGCATCATAATACGTAAAAAAATTATGAAAAATAAGAAATAAATAATAGCAAATTATAATGTATTGGGAGGGGGGCTAGGCGACGCACAATGATAAAAAAAAAGAAAAAAAAAATTTGGAGAAGCCTAATCTTTTTTATTTTTTTTTTCTATTATTTTATTGGAAGTGCCAAACATATAACAAAAACACATCTAACTACAAAACCTACCTTTGCTAAGTTTGCTTAGACCTTTGACCACTAGACTAAAAAAAAAAAAAAATCTTGACATGTCTATTCTTTTTTTTTTTTTTACCACTGTGCGTCGCCTAGGAGGGGGGGGGGGCTAGGGGGGGCATTGATTTAAGATTTTTCCCAGCTTCTAGCCTGTTAATAATTCGTCTTTTTTATTCTGTCTTGTTTATCTCTTCTAATCTTTTCTTGTTAGCAGGCTAGTACCAGCTCTATCGCTCGTTTCAAGTACTTCTAAGTTTATTTAAGTTGATCTCACACTTGACTATCTTCTCTCTGCATACATAAATTTATTTAATAGAATTTGTTGGAATTTGTTCTGACTACAAGTGCGCTGATTAGCGCTAATTAGCGCTGATGCTAGCTAATGCTAGCTGATACGTTAAGTCTTCGAATTCTTCAACTATTCTACCGCTATCTACCGCTATCCTACGCTTTCTAACATCATGTCTTTTATTAATAAATCGGATGCCAGGGATGATGAGTCTCAGACTCAGCAAGAGTCAGCGTGCACAAAGTACAGAAGTTTGCCACTATTGATTTCTAGAAGGCGATTCATTGGCCCGGCACTACTGAAGTCCGCCGGCGCGGCGGGCCGCCGGGCGCCCCCAGCGATCTTCATATGATCTTCATGCTCAATTGCTCCATTTCTCTAGCTTGACCAGGAATCTCACGTGTCGTTTTCGTATGTTTTTGTTCCAGCTTTGAAGACGTCGTTTAAGCAAACACATGTCGATATCTATCGTATAAGCGCGCAGTCTCGTGTCGGAGTGGTTTCTTGTGTTGATGCAGCCATATGTAGCTGAGTGACAGAAACTGCGTTTGTTCAGCAACTGGCAACCTGAGGTTTAAAATAGTTCCTTCTCCGGTCTGCCCTGCGTTCGTGAGTGGGGGGTTTGAAAAAGAACTGACAAGCCAATTCACCATCTCCGACAATGGCGCCTTTCAGAACCCTTTGTTGCCTTTCTCTGGGACTGCCTTTTGTTTTTGGCGATGAGGTTGCATACGGAGACTGGGACTACTCGATGCAGGTGGGTGCGTCTCCACGTATCCAGCCCGTAGGTACTCTGGCATTCTTCCTTTGAGAATCAATTTGGCGTCTTATGAAACGGAGGGGTGGATCTGCTAAGTCTCTCCTAATTGCTCGAAAGGGGCCCTCAAGTTCTCTTGCCTCGTTTGATGATGGAACCGTTTGTTCTTGCCTCTCTGCGGGTTTATTTTGAAGTGCCTCCACTTAGGTCTTGTTCTTCCTGACCGACATGCGGTTCTTCCTGTATACCCAAATAGGATCTGGTCACCTGGACAATCACGGCTCTCTGTTTGGCAATCTCTTCACTGAATTGAGAACCGTCCACCCTCTTCTTCTGCCTGCAGGGACTCAACTGGATCGAGAGGGGAGACAGCTGCGGGACACACGAACGACAGAGCCCTATCAACATGTCAGTCTGCCAGTCTGCTCAGTCTCCACTGTACATGGTCCGACTCACAGACTAGTCACGTTACGAAAGAGAACTGCGAACTACGGGTGATGCATCTGTCCTGGATGGAGTCGTCCTTCTCGCTTGTCGTGCTCTCTGTCTGCGTCCACGAGGGGGGGATGGATATGAGTTTGCCCTTAATTCTCCCTTCCCCTCCCCTGTTGCCGTTCAGAAAAATCAACGAAGTCCCCGACCTCACCCGAGTCCAAGACTTCTCTGTGGTCTACCAGCTCCCGGAGAAGTTGAAAATCCTTGACGATGCTAAGACCATCAGGGTGGGTGGGTGGGTCATTCGTGTACTCCCAGGGTGTGTGTNNNGGGGGGGGGGGGGGGGCGTCTGCTGGCGTCGGGGGCCTGAAGGAGGAAGTGGCGGGAACAGGCAAGACGTTCATGCAGGAGATTTTCTATTCTTGCACCGGCTCATGTATTGATCATCCCACGCAACACAACGTCTTTTTGTGTCGTTGGCTTTTCTGTGTGCGTCCGTGATGCCAACCAATGAATCGATCGCCGTCCTTCTCCCCCCCTCTTCACTCACTCACTGTGCAGGTCACGTCTGCAGACGACGCTCCGTTCGGCCAACTGAAGTCCAACCAGCTGTCCAGCAACCACACCTTCACGCTGAAGTACATTGAATTCCATGCACCCACAGAGCACACGTTCACGGAGGACAAGCTGAGGAGAAGAGCGCTGGAAATGCAACTTGTACATCTGAGGGACGGGGACAGCGAGGACGGTGTGTTTGCATGAATCTGCCCCCCTCCCCCCGTCTCTGTGTGTGTCACAGTCACCCCGTGTGTGTGTGTGGAAGTATTTGGTCATTTTTCTTCGGTGTGCAACATTCTGCTACCGTTCGTTCTCCAGATCCAAAGTGGACCATGGATTACAAGAAAGGGAAAGACATGCCATGCACGTAGCTAGCCCTCTTTGTGAGATTCTTTCCAGGTTCCTTGTGATTCGCGGAGAGCACCACGTTGACGTATCTTCTCAACTGAATTACCGCACCTGTTCCGCACTGCCCCTTCCAAACACCCTGATGCTATTTATTCTGCTGCGCCCTTTCCTCCCTCCCTCCCTCCTATTTCTTACTCACCCATTCTTCCCGTCTACCTGCCCCTCTCTTTGATTTTCAGACAGGTTCTACGCGATTGTCTCGATCACCTTTGACCTATCTGACATGGGGGTGGCAGGCGCTGGGGATCCGTTCCTTGATGTTCTTCTTGAGAAGGTCAGGGGGGCGAGATGAAAGCAGAACAGCTACAGGGAAATCTGTGTGTTCGCTTCTCTTTGTTTCACGTTCTCTTTCTGGAGAATGATGTCAGATTTGATGAGAACAGATGTGGTCTCTCTCTGTGGGAACGGAGAGAAATGGAAGGGAAGGGAAGGGAAGGGAGAAGAAGGAACGGAATGGAAAGGAAAGAGGAGGGAGGGAGGGAGGGAGGAAAGGACAAACCAAGTCGGGCTGTACTCTCCCTCCGTTTTGAGGAAATGTGGTAGATGTCGAGTTCTGCGGTCTTTTGCCGTTCTCTCAGTGCAGGAGGAGGAGGGGGGGAAAGCAAAACACAGGCAGTGTGGCGTCCAGGTAGATGCAGGGCTTATGAATTACCCACAGACCTGGCAAGAATCACTCGAGGGATTTTGCGATTTATGTGCCTATATGAAAAGAAAGGTTCTGACGCCCGCTCGCCTCTCCGCAGGGTCTGCCAAGTCAAAACAACGCCTTCAAGACCGTCAGTGTTGCTTTGAGGGACGCTCCTCTGCTTCAGAAGAGCGTGAAGCAGATGCGAGAGGAGGACAACGTCTTCTTCTTCTACAGGGGTAGCTTCACAACCCCCCCTTGTACTGGGAATGCAATCTGGTCAGTCAGTCAGTCAGCTTGTGTCCTTGGTTGCATGGCATTTTTCTAAAAAGTCCCCCCCACGACCTCCTTCCTTCCTTCGTGTGCTTGACTGGCTCCTCGTCTCTCTTGATTTGTTTTTTCAGACCTTTCATTCTCCGTCTCCATGCAGCGTGTTAATTGGTTTTCTTCTTTTTCCGCTGAAGCCCCAAATGTCTTCTTTTCTGCTCTGAACTGCTAAACTGATTTTATTCAGATTGCGCTTGCGCCCAC
>JAHBMJ010004903.1:32199-67199 GCA_018398765.1 Chromera velia | reverse complement strand
AGCATGCAAAGAGGGACGTGTTGAAGCCGAGAAGAGCTCGCAGCATTTACGCAGGCCCGCAGGAGACCGAGCGAGACTGCATGAAGGTGGGCGTACAGAGGGAGACTGTTGCCTTTGTATCTGGACAAGACCTCGATCCGATTTCGTGCAGACGATCGGTGTCTTATGGTGTCTTGTGTAAATTGATCGATTGATAAATTAAATGATAGACTGGTCGAACGACATGATCGTCAACATCTGAAAGCCATGTGCGACTGACTTGGCCAAAGCTGCCAAAAGCCTGGGAGGGGTTGATCCATAAATTACCACAAATCCAGGAATTCATCTGCAAATCTTCAAATTTGTTCACCCTAGCTAACCTAAGCTAACCCTAGCATCCCCTAGCGTACCCTAGCGCTGTCCATGCAGTACCATGCAACGTCATGCCCAAGGTATCATTATTTTAAAAAAATTCAAAAAAATATACTATAAAAGTTAAAAGATGCACGACATTACACGACATTAATAATTCATGTACATAGATTTAGCAATCATTTAGGATAGGATAGGATAGGATAGGATTAATGTCTGGAGGATTGGCCTCCTGCCCCAATGCCGAGCGCTTGACGTACGGCGTCCAGGAAAAGCGTATACACGTGTCGGACCTTCCTGGCTATTATTTAGTTATTCAGCAAAAAGAAATCACTACCATCAATATATATGTTTTAAGTTGACTCTTAAGATATATTTTTGATCTTCACATGCATAACAAAACCCTCAATCATCATTTTTATTGCACTCACCTCCCTGACACTACAAACCACTTAAATTTGAAGTCGCTCTCGTGGATGGCTTTTATCCACGCCGTAGGCGCGGGTTATATCTTGAAACTCTGCGCCGCAGGCATGGACAGTGTCTTGAAAGTTCATGACGCAGGTGTAAATTAATTCTTGAAAGACAAAGCCGCATGGGTGGATGAACTTGAAGATTTCTGTTTTATTCTGTTTCAAGTGGCTTGTAGTGTCAGGGAAGTGATTGTACTGTCCACTGCCTTTATTGACTATACCGTGTACACACGTGCTGCAGAGGCATGCATTTGCATTGTGTATAGCTCTGTATTACTCTGTATATGTATACACTGTACGGGACGGTACGGGATGCAGTAGCTTGAGACCTGGAAAACCGTGCTTTGGTTCATGAAAGTTATGCATCTTGTTAGTGACATCGTATGTCACACAGCATGTGCATCTATCGAGTAAGCAAAAAAAAAAGCGCCGCCGCCATCGCATGGGGGGCGGTGGGGCGATCGATTGCGCGCCGCCCCCATGTATGCAAAATTAAGAGATGGGCGCGGACCTGTCAGACTGACGATGACTGACGTCAATGTTTCCGCTAACTTTTTGAAGTCGATGATACTGTCGATCTGAATCGATCTGATACTGTCATATTAATACATGCATGCAACTTAGCAGTACATGGATACAGTCGATTTCCTTCGATGTTCAGAGTTTTTGGGTATGTCGGACGTGGGATGAAAGACAAAAGGTTCAAGGTATCGGCCGACCTGCGCCGAGATGTCCAGAGTCACGGGGAGTCAGTCGCAAGCGATATGCGACACTGCACCTGGGCAGAGATTGTCCATCTCTGGATGGTGAGCACAGGTGGAGGGACATTCAGTCGATGCAGAAATGGTACAAGAACGTGTGCACTGAGCTTTCTGTTGCAGCGAAAGAGCTTCCGTGTGTTTTAGAAAGTGTTTCCGAGTCGCCGCTCAACACCATGGCGGCTCTTCACCGCGTCTTATCGCATCACTGTGATCAATTGAGTGCGGACCAGACGTGCTGAACTTTGACAGAGACTAAACTTCAGGATCTCACCGCTCACGTGAGAGGATTTGCTGACGACGGCGCGTCCGATGGCAGCGACAGCTGGGAGACTCTGTCAGTTGATGCTGCATCTATCGGGACTGCCGCTCAGGAAGATTCACAAGTTGAGGGTCTCCTTGATGCAGCAGAATCAGCTTTTGACGATTTTTCATTGAAGCGCTTTCTTGCGGGTCAGAAAGTACATTGTGGAGCTGCAATTTTTAAGGACGTGGTCCTGGTAGGATCTCAGGGTTGCGGTATAGCGACAGCCTCCAGCGATCTGGATGTTCTGCTCCCGTAGGACATGCCAGCGCTGCAGTCTCTGAACGAGAATATACATGCCGGCCGCTGTCTTTATCCGCTTTTGCTGAAGGCCTCTCGGATGTTGGAAGAGCACATTCCAAGCTTTCGTGTTCTCAACGGTTACTATGGCTGGTTAAACGAGGACCGAACGCCTGGCAGAGTTGAGTGTGAGATGGGCAACCTGAAGATCGACCTCGAGTGCGGTGTTGCCCTGTTTCCAAAGCGCTTCGAGAAGCTTTTCGCGCAGAATGGTGGCACATCGTGCGGAGTGGCTGAGTGTTGTTCCCTCAACTTCTACCGTTGCGCTTTTATTGCGGGACAGGCTGAGCCGCGTTTTGTGAAAAGTGCTATCGTGAAGCTGAAGCAAATCCTCAAAGGTCCAGAAGGTTTTATCGTGAAGGATATGCTGAGCGGCCACGAGATCTCCCTGTAGCTCATTGTACTGGCGAAAGGCTGCACGTTCCGTCTTTCCGTTGCAGAAGACGAACTCAACAACATTGAAAGCGATGCAAAGGCTTGGCTCTGCGATCTCCGAGCAGCCTTCATCCGTCTGTTGCCTAAATTTTCGCTGGAAGTGCACTCAGAGGATTGTTTTGTGCTCAACAACCTAGCTTTCCATAGCACAGAAAAATTGGAGGCTGCGTGGGAGGAGCACGTTACGAAACCCGACGCCGAGCGGACATGTCCGCTTCTACAGTGGGATGTGGCCCTGAGCTCGACGCCTACTGTAAATTTGCTCCAACGCGCGAAGAGTGGTAAGAATGTGACTGGCGACCTGATTACGTGTTTTTTCGCCCTGTGGGAGTGAGCGGCTTGTTATCAAGTCAGCCTTGAGCTCATAAGGGGGGCTCTGAAGGTTCGGCCCGTTCGGGCAACCACAGAGTCCCCCCAGGCTCAGAGCTCCTGCCAATGGGACTGTCACGCGTGGACTGTTAACGCTGTACCCTGTGTAGAGTGTGATGCTGTATATGGTCACCCATCGGCAGAAGTGTGAGACGTTTTGATGGGTAGACGCAATCAAGATCGCGACGTCCGGGAAATTCAGAAATTTCTTGATATTGCCCAACTGAACAAATTTGGCGACAACCTTAGCGACAACCTAAGCGACAGCCATACATAGCCACCTACAGGCCTCAGGCTCCTGCTCCCTAAAGAATTGCTAGTTGTAAAGCTTCAGAGCGCTTCAGAGGTAAAACGCGTCTAGAATTCATCTTGATTGGTCGATCGATTTCTCGGATGCTTCGAAGATCTTCGTGTTCTTGTGGGCATCTCCCAGATTGACATTCTTCATTTCTATTCGTAAGTCCAACTGTGTTCAGTTGACTTCTCTCTTTCTTCTTCGAATAAGTTTAGGTGCTTTATCTAGATCATCCTAAACTTATCGTGGTGCCGGCTCCCAGGACGGCAGTTTAAGGAACCGGGGGGGGAGTGGAGATCCCGAAGTAGGCAGGCCCCTGGGAAGGTGCAGTCTGTGGAGGAAGGGCGCGGAAGGCCTCAGCATCCTCAGAAGAAGCAACAGGGGGAGCAGTGAGGGGGCCAAAAAAACGAGAGCCTTGAAGTTGACCTCCTGCAGCTGGTCCGAATGTGGGAGAGGGGTGTGGTTGCACGATGCCTGGAGGAGGGGCCGAGAGGACTCCATGGGGAGGAGGTCCATCAGCCGGACGAAGGTCACCTGACGAGTCTGTTCACAACTTCGGTCCTGGTGGACCTGGCTAGGCTGCCTTCCAGCAAACGCACCCGCCTCCTCTCCAGCAGTTCTCGACTCGTCGCTCCGACTTGGCCAAGAAAGCCCTCGACTCCGTCAGGTCTTTCTCTGCCGAGAAGGATATCGAGCCCTTCCATGAGTCCATCATTGAGTATGTCGAGGAAGTACGCTCTCTCGATGGTCCTTCTTCTTTCGATCCGGTGGACCTCGCTTCTCTCATTCGATAGAAGCTCTCCGAGGATGTCCTGAACGTTCTCAAGGCGGACCCCGAGTACTCCGTATCTAAAGCCAACCCGGATTGGCTGATGGATTGCCTCCAACATTTCTACTTGGGTCCATTTCCGAAACGCCTTCGGGCTCGCTGGAGCGAGATCAAGTCCAGGGGACCTTTACCCCCTTGGCTAAGGAGTCTGCTCTGGCATTTATTGCTCGCGGGCGGAAGATCCTTGGTTGTTACCGTCGTCTGGTTCCGATGACCCCCGAGGCCTTCTCCATGATGGAGTACTCCGTGCTCTTCGAGGCCCTTCCTGTTGGCAGCGCTGCCCGCCGGTACGTTNGAAGAAGCAACAGGGGGAGCAGTGAGGGGGCCAAAAAAACGAGAGCCTTGAAGTTGACCTCCTGCAGCTGGTCCGAATGTGGGAGAGGGGTGTGGTTGCACGATGCCTGGAGGAGGGGCCGAGAGGACTCCATGGGGAGGAGGTCCATCAGCCGGACGAAGGTCACCTGACGAGTCTGTTCACAACTTCGGTCCTGGTGGACCTGGCTAGGCTGCCTTCCAGCAAACGCACCCGCCTCCTCTCCAGCAGTTCTCGACTCGTCGCTCCGACTTGGCCAAGAAAGCCCTCGACTCCGTCAGGTCTTTCTCTGCCGAGAAGGATATCGAGCCCTTCCATGAGTCCATCATTGAGTATGTCGAGGAAGTACGCTCTCTCGATGGTCCTTCTTCTTTCGATCCGGTGGACCTCGCTTCTCTCATTCGATAGAAGCTCTCCGAGGATGTCCTGAACGTTCTCAAGGCGGACCCCGAGTACTCCGTATCTAAAGCCAACCCGGATTGGCTGATGGATTGCCTCCAACATTTCTACTTGGGTCCATTTCCGAAACGCCTTCGGGCTCGCTGGAGCGAGATCAAGTCCAGGGGACCTTTACCCCCTTGGCTAAGGAGTCTGCTCTGGCATTTATTGCTCGCGGGCGGAAGATCCTTGGTTGTTACCGTCGTCTGGTTCCGATGACCCCCGAGGCCTTCTCCATGATGGAGTACTCCGTGCTCTTCGAGGCCCTTCCTGTTGGCAGCGCTGCCCGCCGGTACGTTGTCACGAACCTTCGATTGACTCCCTCTTTGGGCATCCCTATCCGTCCTTCTCTCAACCCTGATGAGCTCATTGCGGTTGTCTACGCAGATGCCTTGTTTGGTATCCCTGACTCTCCCTACCCTCAAACTGGCTGGTTACTCTTTCTCCAAGGGTCTCCCCTTCTCTATAAGAGTCGCCGACAGTCTCGTGTGGCGAGATCTACGACCCGTGCAGAAGTTCTCACTCTTGAGGACGCTGTCGATGCCTCTCTTCATTTCACAGCTTGTCTGATTCCCTTCTACAAGTCTGTGAAGATTGGCATTGGTTGCGATACCGCCAACGTTCTGTACCTTCTCTAGTCTGGTGGTGCCTCCTCTGCTGAGAGAGCGCTCCTCCCTCTGGTCCGTCGTCTGGGAGACCGCGCCTGCATGGTTCCCCTCTTGGCGGTGACTAACCTCACCGAACAGCACAAAGTGGGTGTCTTCAAGATCCCTACGGACGTGAATGTCTCCGACATCCTGACTAAAGCCCGTGACATTGGATTGCTTTCTTGGCTCCTCTCTTTGTCCGCGGATGCTCTTGAGCTCTTTGGATTGGCTGAATGTTCTCGTCTACCCCCTCTTTCTCTCACTCTTTAATTTTTCTTTGCCTCCGCGCTACCGCTGTAAAGAAAAGAACCCCCGTAAAGCTTTAGAGCGCTTCAGAAGTAAAGCGTACAGCGTGAGAGAACTGCGTGCGTCATTAATTATTTCAGTACCCTACCTGTGCATGCGGGATTTTCGCTTTACGAGGCATGCAATGAGTTATTTTCCGGGGCCATCAATCTGCCCGTCGATTGATCACCGCGGTCCATTCGATATGATCTCTTCGCTGTCCAAGCAACTGAAGCGTGGTTTGCTTTGGACACTATTGATTCTAAGAATTCGAATGGATCCGATTGCGCGGTTTGAAGTGGATAGAAAGTCTGCTCTTTGTCTTTGCGTCTAGAATTCATCTTGTCAATGATGCTTCGAAGATCTTCGTGTTCTTGTGGGCATCTCCCGGATTGACATTCTTCATTTCTATTCGTAAGTCGAACTATGTTCAGTTGACTTCTCTTTTTCTTCTTCGAATAAGTTTAGGTGCTTCATCTAGATCATCCTAAACTTATCGCTAGTAAACTTGGTCAACTTGCTATTTTGGGTGCCTAGGTAGCGGTTTTGGAGGCGGTTTTCAAAATTGAAGTTGCTAGTATAGGGTGGATTTCACGATCTATATGTTGACTTAGTCTTTAACTAAGTCATAATTAAACTAGGTCGTAAAAAATATTTATATACAAATGTAAACAAACTATTAACGTTAGAAGATTAACAATTAAACTCCTTTATAGAGCTCCTTAAAGCCTCCTTTTAATGGTTTTCTCCCTTTAGTAAAAAACCGCTATTTAATTAGCTTAAAAATCATTATATAGTGGCCGCGGCGGAAAATTTCTGTTAGTACGTTGGTTAGCAGTTTTGACAAAACCGCCGGTAGCAAAAAAAATTCTGCCCGTGACGGTTTTGCAAATTGCTAGTAGGGTCGGGAGTATGAAGCTAAAAATTTGTGTAGAAAGAGCGCTTATTAAGGCAATCTTTTTTACTTTTATATTTCATAAACTAACAGTGCTAGTAACTAGGCTAGTAACAGCTCACGTTAATGACTATATAACTATTAATTATATATTAATATAGCTTCACAACAACTTAAACACTAGCTTCACAAACAAAGTTGAGTGACTGACAGAAATGTTTCGGTACATGACAAAATTTTTTTTTTTTTTATCAACGTTAATTATCCTGAAATATCCTCAATGTATTATAGCAACAACAGTTTTGCTTCTAGCTTGCTAGCTGCTTGCTTGTCGCAGCGACACAGCCTATGTCTAGCGATATGATAAGCATTCAAATGTACAAGTATGCCTATAGAGGTATGCAATCGAGCCCAGATTTTTTATCCCAAGTGCCGATGTCTCCAGCGATGTCTCTCAAAGTTTTTGCCTTATTCTGTTTCTGTATAGCGCTCTTGCCAGGGGAAAATGGCCTAACTGTCACCAAGCATGTGTCGTCTCCCGGTCCCATGCGGCTAGGCCCCAGCCCCTTGTTGTATTCTTGCACCTCTTCCTTCTTCCCTCTCGATCATCCCCCCCTTTTCCCCACTAGCTTTCCCCAAACATACAGACAGCACCCCCCAATTCCAGGCAGCTAGTCCCCTCTTTCGATTCGATTCGATCGGGTCAACAAAAACCTTCAGTTTACTTCCAACGGTCCAGCTCGGTTCAACATTTTCAGTGGCAAATTAAGGACATCCCTGCCCGATTGCCGGCCTGCCCATCCGACAAGAAACAATATGCAAGACCGCCGCGCAAGGCCGTACGGCCCCAGCAGGGAGGGTGTCTGACGCAGTTGCGCGGGGCGTCACAAAAAAGTGGTCAAGTGAGTACGTGATCGGGTCCGTTCCAGCTTTGAATTCACGCAAGGCTGCCTGCCCTTTTTTCGTAGGGAGTTCCTAACAGGACTCCCGTTCATTCATTCTCTCCACGCACACATGATCCATCCATGCACTTTGCAGTCAGTCAAGTGAGGAACGAACAATCAATCCATCAATTGATGGATCGAGGAATTCTTTGAAAATTTGTTTGCGAAATTCAACCGGAAAACCCAAACCCCCCTCCCTGCGTCGATCCCAAAATTTCCATACAAGGGGACCAAGAATGTTACCATTCTCTCTCTCATTCAATGCTTCCCTCACTCACGCACACGCACACCCCCTCATGCACCGCCCCATTCATTCTCTTACGCATTCATTCATTGATTCATTTGGCCTGCTGCTGCTGCTGCCACGAAGCGACTGCTTCTTTGATGTCTGCAGGGGGCACATTGCTGAGTGTGATGTCTGACTGCATAGACGCACCCCGGATTCCCTGCAGATTGAGTTGCCGCTTAGACATGGACCTTCCCCCCCACCCGTCCCCCTGTGCACCCCCATCCGATGCCGTCACTAGGGCCGGAGGGGGGCTCTGGATCCGAATGCCCTCATCCAAAGCGTCGATGTCCGCCTCATCCACACCATCAGGGAAGTTGGAGCTCATCGCGCTGCTCCGTCTCGTACCCTTCGTGTCCTCTCCTGCTGCTACGGGGCGGAGGTTCACGTTGACGGGTTCTGAGAACACATGACTGAGGGCATCGCCTTTTTGGAAGAGAAGATTGAGCAGGAACAACCCTCGGGTGGCATCGTCCTTCGCGGCCTTCCACCTCCCCAGGGCGTCTCCCTGGAGGCCCACCAGCGAGCCCAAGTCCCCCCCTGTGGGCGGGAGGGGTCCACAGGCCGATACCTCAGAAGCAGATCCCTTCCGAGCTTTCTGGATCTTCCTGCCGGGGTCCGTCAGGAGGGCCCCGGTCCCCGCAGTGGCCACTGTCTGGAGCAGCCAGGGGTCCTTCAGGGCGTCCTTCGCGGTCAGACGCTTGTCCGGCTCTGCGTGCGTCAATTTGTAGTGAGGAGAGAAAGTGCATCACTGGGGCACTTTGGGTGAAAAATAAAAGGGAGGGAAAATGTCGGTCGAACTGAATTAAAGAAAAGGAGCAGTGCGTTGACGCTTTCTTCTGCTGCTGACTGACCCCTCCATTAAAATGTTAGGGTGCAGAGCGCTTCTTATACATATTTTGTTGGTGGTGTCGCGGTTCATCAATGCATCCATTTTTCGATTACTCATTCTTCTAACCGGCCAACCGGCTGCAGACTGTTGAACCGACCAACCCACGGACGGACCGAATTTGAGGAGCCTCTTGCAAAAAGCGGTGGCATCGTCACTCACGAAATTCCATGCGTTGTCTGGCCACATCACGCTACCTGAACGCACACATGCGCACACACACATGCACGAGTTTGCTTGTTTGTTTGTATGTGTGGTTATTTGTTTGTTTGTTTGTTTGTTTCCTTCCGATCCGGGTCAGACAGGACAAGAAGGCGTCAGTCATATGCTAATTGGAGACGGGTCACGAAAGCAATGGACAGACGCTTCAACAGAAGGGTGAGAGAAGAAGGTTTACTTCTGTCTGTGAGATACAAGTGATATGGAAAAGAAGACCGGATTCTCTCTGATGCGCAACTTCTCTCTGTGTGCGTTTCACTCTCCTTTTATCTCTACAGACTCCAACCCTCTCTTAATTCCAGCTACTCACTTTCTTTTTACTCGCCTCCCTCGATCCTCCCATCAGCCGATCAGCCCATGCATGGGTGCACTCACTCACTAACAAATGGATGATCAAGAATCAGCCGGAACTTTCTAAGCCGGATTTTGCTTAAAGAAACAAGCAGATCCTGCAGAAATTGCTAGTTGAGTTCGCTTATCACTCTCCCCCCCCCCCCNCCCCCCCCTGACTGACCCTTTGAGACGGCCTCCTCAACGTCCTGCTCCCCGTAGATATCCACAAGGCAGGCAGACAGACACTGGTATACAATCTGCACACACACAGAGAAAGAGAGAAGAGAAGGGAAAGAAGAAGCTAAATAGAGGTGAAATGATCGTCAGGTTGGCAAGGGCCGCATTGTTTTCTTTCCATCGTTTTGTTTTTTTTTCTCTTCAGTCCCTTGCCTCCTCTCCATGTCCCCCCATCCATGCAGAGGGCACCGTTAACTGGCCGGCACTCTCGTTGAGAAGGGGAATCAAGTTTTTGGAAACCTCGAAAGGGAGGAGCCAGAGCGGGGGTGAGTGTATTGTCTTACACAGCTCAACAAAAACATACAAAGGAGGGAGCACTTGAGCAAGAACAGACAGAAAATGACACACACATTTGCAGTTGGGGAAGGGAGAGGACTGACCACTCCCACTGCCCACACGTCTGCCGGTTTCCCGTATTTTCCTGCAGGGAGGAAGAAGAGACAGAACAGTCAAGTAAATAACAAAAGAAAAACACGGCACAAAAAAAACGAGGGCGACAGGAGACTATCGTGACAGCTGCAGGACCCATCCAGTGACGAGTGAAACTGCCAACAGCTAGACGAGAGAAGCTAGCATCGCCATGCAGGGAGGGAGCCAACCTTTGAGCTGTTCGGGAGAGCAGTACAGAGGCGTTCCTGCGACCTCCTCCAGATCCTCTGCATGGATGCACGCAGGAGGAGGGAAAGAAAGAAGAAAATTTCCATTCGACAGACGCAAAAAAAACAAAAAAAAAATTCCTTCCGTCACACGACAGGGGGCGAAATTGCGAACAACAGTCTGTCTGTGCTCTTGACCGTCTTGTCTCGACACGCTGAACGAATATTAACTCAGTAGAAAACCATGAGACACGAAAACCCAAAACTCATAACAGCTCACAAAACAGTGCATGGGCATACACAGCAAGGACAAAGAGAACGGAAAGACTTGACCCTCAAAAGACTGACAAAAAGACGGTGAGACCTACAGAGAACGAGACAGACTGGTGCGGTGAACGAGGAGACACACGGACGGACGGACGTGTCTTTTTCTTCACAGCAGCGAGACCGAAGTCGAGGAGTTTCGTGACGCTCCGGTCTCTGTCAGCAAACATCAAATTCTCCTGCAGCCGCCGGACACTCAGGGGGGGGGGGACAATAGAAGGAGGGGCGAGGCAACGCACAAAAAGAGTGCATGGGCAGAAACATACCCACGATAGATCACAAAAGGAAAGAAAAGACTGACCGAAAGACGACACACAGGGAAGCAAGAGAGGCAGAAGAAGAGCAAACAAGGAGAATGCAACTAGAAAGCTCATTTCTTCACGCACACTCACGCGCAGACAGACTGCCTGCCTGCTTGCCTGCCTGACAGACTCTCTAACTGACGGGTTTCACATCTCGATGGACCAGTTTTTTGTCGTGGCAGTGTGCGAGTGCAGAGAGGAGCTGCCAGGCCACGCAGGCAGCGAGTCGTTCAGCAGCAACGAAGGCGGCAGGGGCGCCCTTGACTGCCGTGGGGAGTGTGGGTTTGCCGGAGCTTTTGGATCCGGGTGTGAGGAGGGGCAGTGACTTTTCTCTTGGGGGTGTGACGTCTCCTTTTGGTGATGAGGAGGCTGCACCGTGAGGTTTGTCTCTGAGAAATGCGTTGACTGCTTGCGAAGTTGCCCTCTGGAGTCGCTGCATTTGCGACTGGACTGTTCCCCCGTGGCATCTGAAGGGGAAGGGACAGTGTCGGGTGAGCAGAGAAAGAAGGAAGGAAGGCAGAAGATAAAGAAGGGTGAAGGGAGAATAAAATGGAAGGCACCGACACGGAGTAGAAAAAAGGACGTAGAGGCACAAAACGAAAAAAGGACGTAGAGGCACAAAAAGAAAAAAGGACGTAGAGGCACAAAACGAAAAAAGGACGTAGAGGCACAAAAATACGGACCGACGTATGCTGTGACATCCACAACAGCCGAGAGGAAAGAGAGGAAGAATACGCGGGGAGCAGACACGACCGGAAGAAATCATCAAGAAAGGAAGAAAGGGGGGGGGGAAGAAGGCACGACACACCATCTAACTTATAAATCGTCTGTATGACCGACACACCCACCTCTCAATGACAATGTACATGAACTCGTTGTCGTCAAAGAAGTCAAAAACCTGGACAGAAACCCAGAAAAGGAACAACAAAACGAACAAACGATTAAACGAATTCAAACTGTTGGTTCGGGACAACGGTGACTGGTCCTGTCCCCTCATCTCTCTCTCTCTCTCTCTGTTTGTATGGGGAGACTCTGAAAGGAAGTGGAGCAAAGAGGAAGGCGGGGAGGAAATCCGACCACCCCCGTGCCCCCATGCCCTCATTTTTTCCTTCCTTCGGTCCTCTTGAAAAAGCCAAATGGAACAAATGAAAGGCAGCCAGAGTGCCTTCTGACACAGTAAGGGCTGCCTGCCTGAATGGGAGCGGAGGAAGGCTGGAGGATCCATCATGACAAAACAGAGAGAGACAGAAAGAGAAGGGTACCAGTGGGAAGACTGTCCCCTGAGGTTGTCGGATAGACATTTCGAATCACAGAGAAAGAAAAAGGCGGCCGTGGAAGAAAAATGCCGAGTCTACGGAAGGTTCGTTTCAGATTTGACTGACCTTCAAGACATGATTATGGGAAAGGGCCTTTTGGATTGCCGCTTCGTTCTTTGTGGCTTCGAGGAGCGGTCCCAGTTGTGCCTTGTTGAGCATCTTCACGCACTGCAGGTCCGACTCCTCGTCATCTGCAGAGAGTTCGACAAGGGGAGGGAGCACACAAATGACAAACAAGCAACGCAAAAGTTTCTGTTCAGTCATGCCAACGGAAAAACACATTTCGGCCTTTCGACCGACTGACTTTCTCGGACGACTCGAAGTTTTTTGACGTAGCCGAAGGCCCCCTGCAGGAAGGAAGAAGAGGTCAATGGATCCCTTCAACTGAAGCACACATGGTCCGTCTACGCGTATATGTTTATGGTATGGCCGGATCTTTCTTTATTCTGGTATGTCGGCTTACTGTTCCCAGATTTCCTCCGAGTTCGTACTCCTCCCAGAAGGCCTGAGCGTCCTTTCCCCCAGTGATCATGAGGGACTTCCTGCTCTCCTTCCCGCTGGCCTTCGAAGCCTTGCACCCCATCCTGGCGATCGATTCGGGTGAGGCTGCAATCAATCAAGGTCTGACGCTCGAATCTTTCTGCCTGCCTGGCTGACTGGTCTCACGGAGTCTCTGCAGTCCCCAGCCGTGCAGACTCCGAATGGGACCTGAGTAGACTTTCTTTTGAGCTGGAAAGAGGCTTTCTGGGGGAATGATTTCATTGTATGGCACAAACCTGCAGCTCCAGCGGCAAATTAAGCCTAAATTTCGTTACAGTCTCGTGCGTCAGGGATCGATGGCGCAAAAAAATGCATGCATGCATGGTTGTGTCACAGAGCGCAACCGCGCGAGTCGCGCGACAGCTGGATCGAAACTTTTTTTTCGTTTTTTCGATTTTTTTTACCATGCATGCAGCCAATTCTGAGCCATTGCATGCAGACCGTCTCTCCCAACTTAATACTTATCGATATATAGTCGAGAAGAATAAAAAAAAGAAAACCTCGGACTAGGAACAGCAGCAGACCACTTGTGATCGATCAAGAGCACAACCAGCAACACCAGTGGCAGAAGCAGCGGTAGCGGGTAATTGAAAATTTAGTGGCGCCCACTGCCCTCAAGGGTTTTTCCTGTGCCACTTGCAAAGACACAATAACTGCAAAATTCCTCTTTACTCTGTCAGTCCTCCTCGGAGCCTGCTCGGCTCTTCAGCTCCAAAAGAATTTCGCCAACCCTGAGCTGCTCCCAGCCTTCCTGGAAGAGATGGGAAAGATCGGAACTGGAGACTCCAAATGGTACGATAAGAAAAGTGTCACTGGAGACTGCAAAGCATGCCTTGACAAGAGCGCAAATTGCTTCAGTGGAAAGGCGTACGAGAATGTGAGGTGCCACGCGTCCATGGACTTCAAGACCGGAGCCGATATCCGACTCGCGCGTCACGACTGCCCAGGTGACCTGAACACCTACACAAGCTTCGGATGCAAGGACGCATGCTGCGACCAGTATGCAGAGACCACCGTCTCCAAGCCCGTGCCGGGAAAGCCAAAGCCCGCCCCCCTCCCGACCCCCCCCTCTAAATGCCCAAATCCTGAGGATGTCGTGTGCGGGGCTTCTTGCTGCTCTTTTCTACAGTGCTGTGGAGACTACTGCGCTTATCCAAAATGCTAAATGGATTCCGAATATATAGAGGCTCGAGAGAAAGGGTTGAAATTCAGGGGAAGTATTTCGAGTCAGACGTTGAAATGTCCTCTTCTCTCGCCACATTTCTCTTTTCTGATTTTTCCAGGCCTGAAACAAATTGCTCTTCCTTCCTTTTGCTGTTCTCCCACGCTCCACTTACGAGAACTCAGTGAGTCTTAGAACTCAAGAGTCCTACGCACAGGCATTGTCCGTCACAGTCACTGTGTTTTTCAGCTCTCCAGATCTGCCTTCGCACTGAGTCTCCCACAACGCAGGTCTTAGACGAGAAAGGCCCACTTTTATCGGTGCAAGCCGATACCTGGCAGTGGACTGCGGGGATTCCCGGAACATAAAATCCCATCCTATCCTATCCCATCCTATCAAATCCAATAAATTGAGACGGCGCTGAAGGAGACATGCAGCTGCCAAGCGGCTAGCCGTACAACGGATCTCCTGACTCAATTTTCAATTAACGTGTTACAAGGACAGATCGATCGTCCCCGGAGAGGACCATTCCGAGAGAAGAAGCCGAAGTTGGACTTCCGGTCACTTCCTGTGAATCATGTATGACTGAATCGCCTTGACAAGAGCGAGGCCTTTGGCGTGTTGGCATGCTGCTGGAGAGAATTTACAAATCGTCACCAGAATCGTCTAACACTGCCTTGTGGTAACCGGCGCATAATCGTTCAAAATGATACATCTAGTGATAAATTCAGCGCTTCGAAGAAGGCTGACAGCTAAAATGAAAAACAAAAACATTTATAAAATGATATACTATAGCTAGAAGTCACATGTCGCAAAAGATCTTAGCAAAATTATAAGGTTTCCTAAGAGATGTTATATAAGTCATTTTTTAAAAATAATATTTAATATGTGGATAAAGATTACAACCGTTGTGATAGATACATCAAAATAACATCATGCAAGACAATTACACTAGAACTATATTGTAAGTCTATGTGACACACTTCAAATTATGATACAATATACCGTATACTGTCTATACATGTAGTAATATCAGTGATATACAGAATTGTTTCACAATAGGTGTAATAAAATACTTATATTATTATATAAAGTATAAGTTATATTATAACTTATATAGGTGTGATGGAATTGATGATGAGGTGACTTAACCTGCCAGCCATCGTGTCCCAATAGCAAAGGGCAGTCTGAGTATATATGTATTGCTAGCCTAGGAGCGATCGCGAGAAAGCTTGCTCAGCAAGGCCACACTAAGTCGACCAGAAACTAGCAGCCCCGAGAAAACTAACAACATTCGTTTCTCTTTAAGAGGAGCAAGAGACACTCTCTTGCCCCTCAGCCTCTTCCCGTCTCTTTCCGCCTGGGTGATGGGCTCGAAGAAAACAAACCTGCAACACATAAAAGACCACCCCCTCAGTGGTCTTCTCCCTGGTTTTCTTCTTCCTCACACACACCCGGCGGGACCATGGAAGGGCAACAAAACTAAAGGAGGGCAATCATGGGATTTGTAGAGTTCACGCGCCCTCCCCACCCCTACTTTCTCCCTCTCCCTCTTCACTCACCACCCAGAGAAAGGAAGAAAAAATAAAGGAGGACCAGAAGGACAAGAACCCTGCACTCCCCACAAAAACTACCTCCTCTATCTGAAGCCCTCCTTCCTCCTAATACCTCACATCTGTGTTGTCAAGAAAAGGTTTACCTTCTTTTCTGTTTGCTCTCTAACCCTCTCGTATGTCTTTCTTCTACGTTATCCCTTCTTTACTTCCACCCCCTTCGTGTCTGCTTCGGCCTTCCCTCCTCCTTTTCCTCTTGTATTCTTTTTCTTCCCTCTGCTGGACGCACCCCCCCCCAGGCTGGTTCAAAATCTGCGGTATCATCGTATTCCTACGGCCTTCTGCTATTGGGTATGGGGCCAAAGGCACTGCGGCAACAGAGCCGGCTGAGCAGGCAACCCTAGGGCTTGGCTGATCCCGATTGCGGAGTCTGATATGGGTTAGTTTGGCAGCCCGAGGGGCTGACGGAGGATTTGAGCCCCTTGCCTTCGGCGGAGGTGTGGAATTGTCAGATAAAAATTGAAGTGATCCTATAAATTTTTCAAATGACTTCAAGTTTTTAGACTGTTCTTCTACATTGAAGTACCTTCACTGGCACTTCATCCACTCACTCACTCACTCACCTAGCTCACTCACTCACTCACTCATTCACTGACTCAGTCATTTATGATTTATACATTCATTCACTCATTCATTCATTCATTCATTCATTTTTTGGGGGGGAGGGGGGGGGAGGAATGCATTTTAAGATCTGTTCCTAGCACGTCCGCCTTACTTTGATCCTTAATTCCATTCTTCCGAGTCTACGCAACAGTGAAACACATCTGGCTACATTGCAACACTCTGGGTTCTACTCGATCAGTCTTTTACGCCTCATTCATTCATTTATTCATTCATTCAAGTTTAATGGCTGCAATTAAATAAGAACAAAGCTAACCTTTTTAGCAACTTTTTACAATTTAAACCTAAACATCATTAAGTAAACTTTTGGGTTGAAAGACTGATCTGGTAGAATCTAGAGTGTTTCAATGTAGCCAGATGTGTTGCAGTGTTGCGCAGAGGGACGGAAGGACAAAAGGAAGGCGGACGTGCTAGGAACAGATCTAAAATGCATCCCCCCCTACACTTGTGCATTGTGCAACACCTATGCAACACCCCAAACAACAGCTGTTCAGCTTACAGTTTGGGTTGATGTATATATAAACCTAAAAGGATAACAAAGCGCTGCAATTAATCAACTTGAACTTTGAAGCACCAATAGTCGATCGACACTGCCCGGCAATCCCTTGTGTGGCAAAAGAAAAGACTCAAAAAATCTCAGCACAACAAAAGCTTCAATGCATCCAAGTTCTCTGTCATTTTTGCTTCACATGCGTTTTCAAACAAATGTTCACTGGATCAACGTATACGTACAGGGAGCGATCGATCATGCAGTCACTTCACCAAGTTCTGCAACTTCTTCTGCTGGAGCTGCCGTTCGGAGAGCTTCAGCAGCAGCCTCGGCAGCGGCTTCTTCGAGGGCCTGCTGAATCAACCTGCAGAAGGGCACATGACATGCAAGTGAAGATTGATCAGATTGGTGTCGCGCATGCAGGTCACATGCCAAACTCAGAGAAAGTGCCTCTTGTTAACGCTTTGTCCCGCCCTCTCATACTCCGATAAACAAAGGAAAAACTCAGGAAAGAGAACGGACAGACTGTGTTTGCTTTTGCTTCTAGCTCAGGACAAACGGACTTCCTACACCCCTCTCACTGGGCGTCTGGTTTTCTTTCATGCGTTTAAACAGTCATCAGGAAGGAAAGAAACAGAGAAAAAGGCAACGGCAGCATTCGGAAGGAGCGCCTCCTCTTTTAGAACCCATCCATGCATGCCCTGATTTGTGCCATGACTTGACTGACTTCTGTGGAAGCTGTTTCCGCCTCTCCGAAAAGTCCTCCTCGCATCGCGTAAGCAGATCCACAAGCTGCTCCCTGCAAATTCAGAATTCGGCAGACAGACAGACAAGCAAACCGGCCACGGATTTAATACGCCAACGACGGAAGTAGTGTCCGTTCTCCTGTCCTGCCTGTCGTCCCTTCTCCTTTTGTTTCTCCGTACGCGGAAAGAAGAAGAAAACAGACGCGGAAGACGCGACCCCGAAAACACACACACAACCTTCAAAAACCTAGCGAGAAGCACTGCGCGAGAGAGAGAGCTATGGCACTTGTTCGGAGCGATCACGTACGCAACCTCTCGTTTCTTCTTCACGCCTCTCTCTTCTGTGTCTGTTTCCCCAAATACTGCCATGCCGATTGAGCAATGCGCGCAGACTGACCTGACTGCCACAATTCTTTTGTCAAGAGGGTCATCACTCTCCTCCAATGCGCGCAGACTGTCGGGAGAAGCTGCTGACAGCGCCTCCTTCTGACTGGAGCACGACTCCACAAGGTTCGCATAGAACTGCACACACGCACAGGTTTCAAATGCACGCATACAGATGATCCATAAACGTGCGCTTCTGGTCAAGTATGCTCAGAGACAAAAAACGCGTACAAACAAAACTGCATATGACAGTGAACATCCCAAAAAGCATCAAGAAAGGAGCCAGCGTAGAAGAAAGCTGCGCAGAAAAGAAAGCAGAAAAAACCAGAGAAGGTTCCATGGAGAGCGTAGAAAATAGCAAAGAAGCCTTTCCCACCGCCTCCCTGCCTGCCTGTGTGAGAGACTGACATCGTCTTCCATTTTGATCCACTCTGGCCGTGCGAGTTCCTCCACTCTCGGCCAAACTTCGAAGAACGCCATTGCGTCCAGCCTCTCTGCCCCCTTCAGCTTCGTCTCGTCCACCATGAACATGCTCACACACCGGATCTGACGCTCAGAAACCATCTCGGCTGCAGGAAGGAAGGAGATGTATGAAGGTCACAAACGTGTACATACACGTATGTGCGTATATGTGTGTGTGTGTGTGTGTGTGTGTGTGTATGTGTGTGTGTGTCTGTGTGTGCGCGCGCGCGCGCGTGTGTGTGTGTGAGTGATAGATTTTCGTGCGTGCAGATACTCACTCCTGAGACAGTCACCAAAACAGTTTCAGACGAAGGGCATGGGTGAGCAGAGGCCCAGAAACTTCTTCCTTACTTCTGTTGACATGCATGTGCATGTCGTATCTGCTCCAAAGACCAAATCTCCACATGCAGGGAATAAAAAGGCACAGACAGAGGGAGGGAAAAAGCTTGACAAGGAGGCAAATACAAGAGAGCAGGAAACTGACGCCCGAGTTTGAAGACGACCTTCGTAAAGTCATCAGGTCTGCAGTCGGTCTTCTGCAGACATGCAGCAGCGGAGGTGCAGAGAGCGGTGCACAAACAGGAGGCAAAGCGTCTCTCCAAAGCGACCAGAGAACAAGAACAGTCAGGCAAACGACTCAAAGAGAGAAGCAGACAATCAAGCAAACTTGCGATGCTCACATCAGCACTCGCAACGAGAACGGATACCTTCCCGTTTTGCGCACCTAAAGCAAGAAGGATGCAAAGGGAACAAAAAAAGGAAAAAGAGAGCCCAAATCAAGGCGAGAACTCAAAAAGAAAATTAACAAGGGGCGTCGATGGGACTTCTCAGATGACTGCTCACCCACCGAAGCGATCTCAGCTCCCCACTTCTGCTTGCTCTCCTTGTCGCCTGTCGGGTTGATTCTACTTGTGAACCCTGCAGGCAGCATTGTTTGTGTCACACATTTGTGCAGAGAAAATTAAGAAGTGAATGAAGAGAACGCTTCACGTATTTTTGGATGATCCCCTTCCTCTCTTTCATGACAGATACCTTCATGCATGCGTGCGTGGTTGTGTGCGTGTGGGCCTCTCTCATCCTTCTCCCTCTGGCTGTTGGGGCTGACTGTACCTGACTGATCCTTCGTTGTCACGGCATCGTGCATTCCCCACTCAAGTCTTGGTCTTTCTTTCTTTCTTTCTTTCTTTCTTTCTTACTTTCTTTTTCTTTCCTTCTTTGAAACCGGACGGGGCCACCCCCTGCCCCCCTCTTCCGATCCCGGTCAATTTCTCTCTATCACGTCACCCAGCCAACCAAGAGAACGGAAGCCCGACATGCAGTCACTCCAACAAACCGACAACCAACCGAGGGACCGACCATGGGGGTTCTCAGGAGGCGCCTGGCCGTACATCGCCAACATCTCCGCGGACCCGATGGGACCTGCCCATTTGTACAGCTGCATGTGAGGAGAGAGGAGGGGAGGGAAGAGACAGGTTTAGAGAGGGAGGGAATCAATCAACTAGAGAGAACAAAAGAGCTCAAAGGAACTCTAAATCCACAAAGGCATGTCAAATCTTCATGCAGAGTCGGAGAATAAACACAGAGAGTGAACCTGCAGAGAGTCGCACTTCTGAAACAAAAAGAAAAAACGACAGCCAGAGAGTCAAGACGCACCCTCTCATGCTTCTTGATGTCCCGAGGAGCCACGAGGACATAACCTGCAGGCAGGAATGAGGAGAGAAATGCACATGTGAAACAAGAAAGAGGGACCGATATTGTGACTGAGTAAGACTGCTGAAAAGCAGACCATGCACTGGAACCAACAGAAAGAGGAGAAGGAGGTGGCAAACAGGGCGCAAGAAAGAGAAGTGAGTGTGAGACTCTTAAGAGTATTCAGATCCTCTCTTTCCTTTCCTCAGAGGCCCCATTTCATTTCATTTCGTTTCGTTTCGTTTCAGTTGTCTGCGCAGCCCCTTTCCCATACAGTGTCTTCCTGCCTGCCTGCTTGCCTGCCTGCCTGCCTGCCTGCCTGCCTTTTCCTCCCGGCTTTGCGTCTGACTGTCTCTCTCTTTTGTCTGTCTCTCTGTCGGCCTGTCAGTCACTCTATGTGTCATCTCGGTCTATTTCTGTTGCCCCCTTACCTCACGTACCCACCCACTGACCGACCAGGCATTCCCTTGTATTCGATGGTCTCAGAGAAGACCTCCACACACTTCAGAGGATTCTGCAGAGAATATTCACACTTGACTGTCCAGGATACACAACCACCTGTCGGTGCTCTTTGTGATCACTTTCCTACCTGTAAATCTACCCTTTTTCTATCAGGGCAAATTCGAGAAAAGGGGCACCCGTCTACCTCCCATTCCTCCTTCCCCCAGACGAGCACAAAACCCGGAAAGAGCTACACACTAATCACATCCCCACCCACACACAAACCACCCCCCCCCACACCCACCCACCCAGTGCTTTGCGAGAGAGTCCGTGAGTCCGGGAGCAAAAACGTCATCCACCATCATGTGGATGCCCGCACCCACAGCCCACACGGCCTCATCAAGAGTCACCTCTGCACACATACACAGAGAGACAGAGAGAGAGAGAGGCAGAAGGAAAGAGGGACCATGCGCACGTCGCTTTCTGATTCTCTGCACCCTTCCCATCTTTTTCCACGACAGAGACACAAAGAGGAAGCACGGAAACGCATATGTCTGTACGCAAGGAGAACATCTCGGCGTCTCGGTGGGAGGCGCACCTGTCCACTCACTCAATTTCGCCTTCTCAGGGCTTATCAGGGAAGGTCACGTCCCTTTGCACACCCAAGAACACCAACAGACAGAGGGACAGAGAGACAGACAGACAGATAGACGGACCGACCTCCTGTTTCTTGAAAGTAGTTCATTGCCGAAGTTTTCTGCAAGGAGGAGGGCAAAAAGGAGAGTTCGTTCAAGAGCTGCGACTCCTGTACACCAATCCAATCAACACTTTGGATGTCCACAGAAAAGATGCCGTGGTCCGATTAAATGGTGATATTTTTCATGGTGGACCGCTTGCGAGAAGGGATGCATAGGAGTCATAGACGCTCGCCATTGCCTTTTTCCTCTGCTCACAACACTCTTGCCTGTTTGACTCACTCATTCTCTCTTCCGACCGACCTTGAGGATCTTCTTTACCATCGCCTCGTGGAGACGGAAGTAGGTTTCTCCGGGGGTTCCTGCAAGGGTGGAAGGAAGGGTCAGAGAGATCGTTTCGCCAGTCTCTCTCACTCCCTCTCTCTCTCTCTCTCTCTCTCTCTCTCTGTTGTTCATTCTATCCGCTGGGCTTGCGCAAGACGCCACAAAGAGAGAGAGAGACGAGAGCGCCAACGGGTTTCACTAATTTTCGACAGTGAAAAAAAAAAACAATAAATTGTCCTCCTTTCAATCAAAGGGAAATTTGTCAAACGGGTCCATAGGGAGCGCGAAAGTGTGCGAAGGGGAGCAGAAAACGGGCTGGTACCGTCAAATTAGCTTCTCAAATGAATGGAGATGATTTGATTCGAAGGCATACGTCAGCTACTGCTTCCGAGAGAGAGACTGACCGACGAGCCCATCCCTCTGTGCCTCCGTGAAAGTCTGGGAGTAGGGGAACACTGCGGGGAGAGTTTTGATCCAGGGTTGCCCTGCAGGAAGGAATCAAGGGAGGGGGGGGTAACACTGTGCACTTTTCTGAAAGAAGTCAAAGGTTTTCTTAGCAGTAAAGCACCTGGTTTTTTGGCGTTGAGAGGAGTGAAAGTGGGGCGGGGGAAGAAGAGAAGACCGTCAAAGGAAAACACGCATTTCAGGAAGGTAGCAATAAAGAAGAAAGTCAACGCCAACGTACAGAAGCTGGATCGGTTCCTTGCTTCTGCGATGAGGGCGATGGCGGTGGCATCCCAAGCGTCTGCACACACACAGACACAGAGAGGGACAGACAAAAATATACAGTGAGAGGGACATTGAAATCTGCTTTCCAGAGGCATTCAGTGAGTCTCAACTGAAAGTAAGGGAGAATTGTAGTGTAAAACTGCAACAAGACAGCACATACACAGCTTCTCATGTCAACGGTCCCACACTCAAATTCACACAAACGAGAAGTAATTGAAGGAAGAGGAAAGAAAGCCCATACATAAAGAAAACTGACGGACGGACGGACCTCCTTGTTTCCCCTTTGCCATCCTGACGAGTTCTGCTGCCAGGTCATCTGACCCAGTCTGGTTGTAAGACAGGGCAATCTGTTCAGGCACAAACGCGAGGGGACGGCGCTCCTCTACGGCCTGGGTAGCCGCCAGAGTCTGCAGACAGACGCGCATCCAGTCAGTCAGTCAGTCTGTTAGACAGCGATTGTATGGGTGAAGGAATGGGTGCGTGTACAAGTGTTCAAACATTTGTGTTCGCGAAGAAATGGTTGAATTTTTATCCAGCGAGGACTTCAGCAACTGCTGAAGAAAGACGCGACACATCAACTTGTCTGTGTTCCTTCGACTAGACTCCTCTCTCTCTCTCTCTCTCTCTCTCTCTCTCTAACATGCTCCCTCCCTCCCTCCGCTAAGTCTGCCTATTTGAATGTGCGTGCGTCCCTCTTCTGACAACAGCTGCCAGCTTGCCGTTCTGTTTCACGTACTACCAGACCGTGAATCATGCAGCTATCCGCTCTGCATGTTACGTCTCCAACTTGACTCACTCACTCACTGTTTGACTTCTTGGACAGACTGACGGAGACTCCTGTGTGGTCCTGTACTTCGTGAACACTCAGGAATCCTCCGTAGGCAATCACCCAGTCAGTCAGGCTGCCCGTCTGCACGATTGTAAAGCGGCAAAGTGTGAGGAAAGGCGGAGAGTTGCGAGCGGCCGGCTTCTCTCGACAGGAGACAAGAGACAGGGAGGGAGACTGCTTGAAAGAGACACCAAGGTGCAAGTGAGACGGAGGCAAAACGCTGGATCCGAAAATGGAAAAACAGAGTTACTATCTTGAGAAGCAAAGGAGAACTGAAGAGATAGGCCGAGACGAAGGGGAACGAAGAAGATCGGAGGGCGAGACGTCGAGACAGAAATGGAGACGGGGTGGAGACGGCACTACTTCTTGCACTTCACAGCGAAGGGGAGCTCACCACGCTGGGGGGGACAAAAGCCGCATAGAGGGCGAATCCGATCAGAAGTGCGAACGCCGCACTGATCTGCAGAGGAAGGCGGGCGGCAGAATGTAAAAGGAAAGATACGTGTGGGAGCACTGCTCGGGTGAATTTTGTTGACATATAGAGACAGACAGGCTGACTTACCATATGAAGGGGTGTGAGGATTCTGGTCTTCCTCTTTACCGGAATCCTGCAAACCAACACATTGCAATACACATTTAGACCTTGGATCATGCACCACCACAAGATCCGAAAGTGAATGGTGGGTGGAATCTGACCTCGGTTTCTTGGTAGCTGAAGCCTTCATGATGGGATCTATTCAAGAAACACTGCAGAGTTCGATCTGCGAGAATACTACAGAAACAGCACTATAAACCAAAACACCACCTTATGCAAGTACCCTCCGACAGAATGCCACACCTTTACTGCTTCAACACTTCTGGCTGTGCGTGACCGAATCACACATATGTGTCTCCATCTTTGTTTTTTTGCTAATTAAGTTCTGGGGAAGGTGGATCCGTCATCCTTTGACACTTCGCATCGCATGCAGAAGTTCGCTTTTTAGGGCCATTTACTGCACATGCACGGGAATTAA
Source organism: Chromera velia (assembly GCA_018398765.1). Lineage (NCBI taxonomy): Eukaryota > Chromeraceae > Chromera > Chromera velia. Next base: position 43,323 of record JAHBMJ010004903.1, on the reverse strand, counting down.
GGTGCATGCATGACTTTCCGGGGCCAGAAATGTGTCCGCAGTCTTGCACCCGAAAGCGCGCGCGCGCATTCCGCGCAGTTCGCCAAAGAAGGAGACGCTGAGTTAGACATCGACCTAAGAAGTGAGGCATTGCTTCTTTCCGCATCGGTCTTGCCTACTCTCACTGTTTGTCTGAGTTGCTTACAACTTCATCTTGCTCCCTGTCTGGTGAACGTTTCCACAGAAGCGTCGGAATCTCCCCTTTTTTTTCAGTGGTCGAGACCATCTTTCGTCTCCTTGGAACCTCGATTCTCTCTGGTCGAGTGACGTTTTTGAGTGCATTGGGGAGTGTGTGACGTGACAAGATGCTGGCAATTGAAACAAAACCAACGGACAAACTGGACATGCGCCATGTGCTGCTGAACTACTGCACGTACGTAAGCACGCTTGGTATTGAATTGCTCGATCTAGGAGACTGTCAAATCGTTCTGCTAACCTTTCTCTCTGTCTTGTGCTGTCCTCTGCCTGCCTGCAGGAACCAATACGGGCGTGATCAGTCAGGTATGTCGACCCGGTTTTGCAGCATACTTGCACACCCGGGCTTGCGTCTCTCTTGCTCTGCTTGTCATTGAGAAGGGCGCGTCTGGATGGGATGCCGTCTCTGTTTTCCGCACTCTCTCGAGGCCTGTTAGCGGTCAACGTATTGGTCTCAGTGGCTCCGTGTGAGTCTTCTCTCTGGTATTTAGGAGATGGTGATGGATTGAGCTCGTGTCCCGTGTTTCTTTCCTTGTGTCTTTCTCATGATCTTCTTTTGTTTGGTATTACCGGGTGTGCAGACAAGGTGAAGCCGTACATCTGGCACTTTTCGGATCTGCGTCAGGAAATTGCGGGGTTTCAGGGTCAGTCGGTCGGTCGATAATTGGGAAAGGCAACGAATGCTGTTAGACCTCCGCTTTTCCTGTTTTGTGTACGTACGACTCGGCCCCTTCATTGCAGAGTCGGTCTCTCACTCTGAAGAGCGTTTTTCTTTGTGTTCTTTCAAGTGAATTGATTGAAGCTCTCCCTTATTGTTTTTGCCTTTGCATTTGTGTGCAGGAAGGGGAGGGTTCGATCACTCCAAGCAGCAGCTGATGCGGTACCTGGCTGCCTGCAGTCTGTTGGAGCAGAGAATCCCCGTGGGGGACTCCAGAGGAAGGGTGCAGTTGAAGTTTGTGTGGGCAGATGCTTTCAGGTCAGTATGTGCTATCTTTCTTTTTCGTTACTCTCCTTTTTACTCTCCAGCCTTTTTTTATTCTCTCGAGAGCCCTTCCTTTGTTCCCCCAACCAAGTGAGATGCAGAAACGTGACAGACAGCCGAAGGGTCTCTCTTGTAAGCGAGTCGTTTAGAGGAAGGAACTTGTTTCTCTATCGAGGAAGGAGGGAAGGTTTTTTTGGGGGGGGGTGCCAGCTTTGTCTAAATCTGATGTGCCAGGAGAGATGTCTTGAAAAGAAAAACTCTCAGAAGGGGCCCGGTGAATTGATCGAAAAAAGACTTGGGAGGGGAGGGAGGAATGTCCTTTTTATCTCTGTGTATGCATACTCACGCACACATACATGCAGGCCCCGCAACAAGGCTGCCCTGAGCAGTATGGCTTTTGAGAAGGCCGCAGTGTGCTTCAATCTGGCGGCCATTCACTCTTCTATCGGGAAGAGTGCAGACAGAGGAAGCCCTGAGGGAACAAAGGAGGCAATTCAAAACTTCCAAACGGTCGGTCGGTCGGTAGATCTGTTAGACGATTGTTCAAAACTGGAGAGAGCGGTCTTCATTTCTTCCCTCCACAGCTGGGGCGGAGCGTGAAATGTTCGTGTGGAGATTTGCGTAGACTCTTTGAAAGTCTTAGAGAGAGGCTTCTGAAGGACACGTTGAGGGTTCATGTCCTCCTTTTCTACCAGAGCGTCCTTCTTCCTGCTTCTTGCCTCTCTCCCTCCCGCCTTTTTCTTTTCTTCTCGTGGACCCCCCTTCTCATAGGGTTCAATGGCAGAACTGACTGTGCCTCTCTGTAAGTCTGGCAGTGCATTCGCAAAAATGTCTGTGCGCTTCTGTTGCTGTCTCCTGTGCAGGCTGCAGGAATTTTCGGTTTGGTGAGGGACCAGTTGGTCGGGTCTATTCAGGGCAGTGCGACTGCAGATCTGAAGGACGCAACGCTGTCTATGTGCTCCTCTCTGATGCTGGCACAGGTGGGCTTTTTTGGGGGGGTGGCGTTTGGTCTGGCTTTATGTGCTGCCTCGAATTGAAGGGCTCATTTGACTCCTCAGGTGCTGTTTTTTTGTCCTTTTGTTTCTGTGCCTTTGAGGTGCTTTGCAGTAGGGGCTGCTTTCGCTTGTTCTCTTTTCTGTCGATCGCCTGGCACAATGAATGTGTGGTCCTGCTGCTCTAGATAGTGGGCAACCTCTGTGTGTGTATGTGAATGCGAGTATGTATGTATCGATGTACGTGCAGGCCCAGTCTTGCTTCTACGAGAAGGCAGTGAAGGATCGTCTGAACCGCTCTCTTCTGGTCGGTCAGTCTGCCTGCCTGTGAGTGATGATGTAGGGGAGTACTCTTCTGGGTCATGCAGGTGTGTAGGACAGGAAGAATGACTCTCGAAAAAATCACAAAATATACCGGGTAGTTTTCTTGAGTGAGCACCCTCATCTTCCTCCCGCTCGCAACAATTCTTCTTGCTTGATGGTCTTCCACGCTGTGCTGCCCCCCTTTCTGACTTGTTGTTGGTGTGTTCTGCTTCGGTCAGACCCAGGTTGCATGGTGTGTGAACGAAGAATTCAAAACTTGCTTCTCCCTTTTTCTTTTCTCTCCTGCAGGCAAAGCTGGCGAACCAGACCTCCCAGTACTACAGTGCCGCCCTGAACTTTGCCCAGCAGGTGTCTGGCCAGATGGACCCCTCTTGGGTCGCACACTGCCGCATTCAGGAGCTGGCATACCAGACGGCTGCACACTTCCAGCAGGCAATGGCAGAGAAGGAGAAGGCCCAGGAGACCACGGAGGGTTGGGGTCCGATCATTGCACGTTTCTCTCTGGCAGAGCAGCTCTGCGAGAGGGCTGTGGAGTTGAGCAAGCAGTCCGGACTTCCTCTGAACCCGGCAGCGCTCCAGCAGAGCATTAAGACAGAGAAGGCATCCACACAAAAGGACAATGACACCGTCTATCTTGAGGTCCGTGTGTTTTTTTGCCAATTTCTCTCTCTCTAAATGGCACATTTGAAAACAGGAAGAAAAGGAAGCAGACAGGAAGAAGCTGGCAAAAGCCCACAGTATCCCGACCTCAAAAGAGGGTGGGAAGACAGGAAGCGAGACAAGAAAGGAGTATAGACAGAGAAAAGAAGAGGATGGATCGTTTCCGATGAAGACGAAAATTCCGAGCGCCATCTTCAAACTCTCTCTTCTTTCTTTTCTCTTCCTTTGACTTTCTTTCCTTCCTTCTCGCTTTCTCCTCCTGTGACAAGGTTGGATTGAGAGCAGAGAGGGAGAGAGAGAGAGAGACGAAGGAGAAAAAGAAAAGAAAAGAAAAGAAAAGGGGGCATGAAGACTCATCATCAGGAAGGGGGCAGGGGGGAGGTGGGGTTGTGTGCGCAGCATATCGCTTCTTCCTCCTCTGAAAAGAGGAAGAGAAGAGAGTGTGTGTGAGCGCCGGACGACCTGAGCTCTTCTCTCTGACCTCCCAGAGGACGATCCGCTTTCTCTTCCCCATCTTCTGCTCTTCCTTCCTTCCTTCCTTTCTTTCTTTCTTTCTTTCTTTCTTTCTTCCTTCCTTCTTCCAGTCAAATCATTTTTGTGCCTCATTTCTGTGTCCTTCTTTTTCGTCAATTTGTTCATTCTCTTCCTCTCCGCCTTCTCTTTCCTTCTTCCCCTCGTCTCACTTGATTGACTGATTGATCGCAGCTCGTTCCTGAGATCTCCACCCTGAAGCCCCTCGAGATGGTCTCCACAGTCAAGGCCGTAGCAGTCACTCTGCAGGTAGGTGGGTTTGCTTGTCTGTTGGCAAAGCTTGAACCAGGAGGTGCTGACATGGGATTCTCTGAGAAAAGGGGGAGATAGAGATGATGAGAGGAAGCAGTCCGCCAACGAACACTGCTTGTCCTCGATTTGAAAGGGTTTAAGCGTCACCAGCACGAGAGGGCCCCATTCTTTTGTCGCCTAGGAATAGGACCTAGTGCAGCTTCTCAGAAGATCCCACAAGGTGTGCAATCTCCACTCCTGCGCTCACTTTCATTTCTTGCTTCTCTTTTGCAGGACCTGTCCCTGACGAACCACGACGCCATCCAGGCGTTTGATAGATTGGTGCCTCACCACGTGCGGGCAAAGGCAGATGAATTCAGCGCCAGGTTAGTATCTAGATTGGTAGGCTGCATGGGCGGTCTACCGGTCTCCTCGATGAAGTGGAGAATGCAAGATTGTTTTTCGGGTTCTCTGCTTTTTTTTTCTTTGGAGAAAGAGAGGACCTGATCGGTCCCTTCGGGCCCCCTATTCGCACCCCCTCCCTCCACCACCTTCTTGCCGTCTCTCTTTCATGCGTTCGCGGCTGATTTCAAAATGCAAACACTGATTCTCGTTCTCGGTTCGCTTGGCCGTTTTCAGAGTTGCACGAAGCATCGTATCAACGTATGAACAAAGTCTCTTTTGCCCTTGTGATTCTGATTCTGCTCTTTCAGAGTCCAGCAGCTGGTTGCTGCGGTGGGATCGCAAGTCGGACAGAAGACCGATGAGGTCTCGGCCTTCCTGGCTGCCCGGGGGCTGCCCTTCGCTGTCGATGAACAGCAGAGCGGTATCCCTGACGGTTTGTGGTTGAAGGTCCAAGAGGTTCAGGCCAAGGGCGGTCTGGCAGCTGTGCAGGAGACGGTGAGTTCTCTGGAGAAAATGGCGGCAGAGGCCAACGGGTGTCTGGGGGATCTGCAGAGGAAGCTGGAGGAGGAGCAGGACGAGGACCAGAGGTGTCGGGGGAGGTTCCCATCTCAGTGGACGCGCCTGCAGTCCGAACAGCTGAACGGAAACTTCTTCCAGTCCATCAAGACTTACCAAGAGAAACTTAAGGTCAGTCAGAAGAGCGAGGGGGCTTTCTTTCTTTTTCCTAGTCTCGGATCATGCCGAAAGATTGAAGTGAACAGACAAAAGGAAGGAAGGAGCGTGACATTTTTCTTTGGCAAAGAGAGCGTTGTAGTAGTGCTCTCTACCTTTTCAAGCATGGTCTTGGGTGATCTTTGTGCGAGATCGTTCGTGTGTGTGTGTGTGTATGTGTGTAGGTGTATGTGTGTATGTGTATGTGTGTATGTGTATGTGTCTGTGTATGTATGTGTGTGTGTGTGAGAGAGAGAGAGACCGAGTGAATTTGTGTGGTTTGAACTCTGCTTTGGGATTTGACTAACGATTCGTCCCGCCTCCCTGGTCCTCTTTTTCGTCGTGCAGCTTGCAGAAGACGCGAACAAGTCTGTGTATGCGAAGGTGGAGACCGGAAAGAAGGTGAAGGACCTCTTCGGAAAGACAAGAGAGGAACTGACAGCAGCAGCACCAACCAGCAGCTCCAGCAGCGCAGAGTCACCTCAGAAACAAGCGGTGAGTGCGGACAACCCTCCCTAGACCCTCTGTCTGCCCTGCGGTCTCTCTCAATGCTCGTCCGTGCCAGTGCAGGCATAGGAGGAACACTGGAGCCCAACGTCAATTCAATACATTTATCCAGAAACCCGAACGCCCTCATGCGTGTCTTGTCTGCCTGCCTGGCTGCAGGTCCGAGCCTCCCTGTCGAGTCTGGAGACCTCAGTGAAGGCCCTGCAAGAGAAACTGGATGCTCTGAAGACGCAGGCAGCGGCTTCTGACAACATCACTGGGGATCTGATGGAGGTGTGTGAGTGACTCTCTCTCTCTCTCTCTTTGAAGAGAGCATTCACATGAAAAGCAGTTTCTTCAAAGGAAACTGCCATCTTGACTCGCTATGAAAGTTTCTCCTTTTTCTCATCACTGTGAAAGAGCACTCAGAGTGCGTCGCAGCACTATCTGAAACCTTCAAAAAACGCTCCTTTCTGTTGTAAAATGACCTCTTACCGTCTTTCTATACTCTGTTACGTGTGTGTTTCGCCCTGTTTCGTTGCTTCTGCCCCTCTGCAGGCCAACCAACAGCAGCAGCCCATGGACTCGGTGATTGAGAAGGGGATGGCGGCCCTGGACCCTCTTCAGGTGGAGATCTCCCAGGCCTCCGATGCCGTCTCGAGAGCCTTGACGGACTTGGGGGGGGCATGGGAGGCATTCAAGAAGCAGTCGGGGGCAGAGCAGGACGCACGCACGGTCTGGCTGGGGGACCTCGAGAAGGCAGCCACGTCTCTGTCAGAGGCACAGGGGGAGGCTGCAGAGGGTATCACTTTCTTCAACAAACTGCTCGACTACTTGAGAACCCTCAAACAACAGGTTAGGCCGTTCGTTTGTCCCTCCGTCTGTTTCAGGGACGTCATCTGCAAAAACTTGAAAAGAAGCTCTGCTGCGCTTTCCCCCTTCTTCTCAGGAGCAGTCTTTTTTCTCGTGTTTTTTCTCATCTTGCTTTCCTGCCTGTTGCAATGAGGAGGACAAAGCAAGGCGCAAATTAAGGATGGATTTGGATTTTTGTATGTTCGTGTGTGTGTGTGTGTGGGTGGGTGGGTGGGTGGGTGGGTGTATGCAGGTTGACGACTTTCACTTCGCAAGGCAAGAAGAGAGAGGGGACCTTCTGGGGCAGCTCTCCCGACAAATAGCCGGCATGGACCTCAAGAAATAATGGGGAGGGATGGGGAGATGGAGGAATTGGGACGTTCAGGGAACAAGAAAGGTCAAGTCGCTCTCTGTGTACGTCGATGTGCGTTAAAGTGATTCGTGTTTCAATGGCCGGCTTGCAGGCTTACTGGCCAATCATTCAATGAATGGTTGATCGAATTGGAGAAAAGTACTTAAATTGAGAGATGAAAAGAGAGGGTCTTGGCGTGCATGTAGATGGATGCATGCAGGAAAGAACGCCACTATCTGCATGAATCTTGTGTAGACTGCATGCTTCGCTGGAACGTTGACTGAACGGACAGATGAACCTTTGGGTTGGTTCAGTGCATGGGTATCTTCTGTCTGCGTGTTTCAAGAACATGTCGTTGGGGGTGGAGGAAATTTGGGGTGAGGGAGGATGAGGGGAGCGGGAAAATGAGCCAATTGATCAAGGCCTTCATGTGCATGCTAGAGGGGCGGCCGGAATCTCCGTCCTGCCTTTCTTGCCAATTGTTTGCATTTCCCTGAATCCATCCCAATCTCGACTTGTCGAGTCTAGACTCAAGAGCAGACTTGCTGAAAGCCTTCAGGGCCAGGAAATATGATCATCGTCAGGCGGCATGTGTTCATTACTTAGGTTGCTGTGATCGAGTCCGTATGCTTCGGTGTGGATAAATCCCGTCCTCTGAACTGAAGCATTCCGATCTAGTATGTATACACCGAGATCTACAGTGACTGTGTCATCATGAGTTGGATCTGAAAGCCTACATCGGCGGCAGCCGCCTCCTTAGTAGGCCCTCCTACTTGGTAGCCTCAGCGATAAAAAGCTCCATCGATAATATAGACGTCTAATCATGATATGTGTCGATATAAATTCAGAATAATCTTGCACTTAGATGTACGTAGAGATTTACAATTATTAAATTAATGACTCGAATCAGATCTAGTACTCAAATGACTTAATCATATACTTATGAATGAATTAATCATGTGCACAATAGAAAAATATATGTTTTGAATTCTACTTTGAATTTAATGTATCACAGTCTACTCCTAGGTTTATTTCGACTTCATGGTAATGATGATGATGAGGTGACTTAACCCGCCAGCTATCAGCTATCGTCTACCTCCCAATGGCAAAGGGCAGTCTGAGCATATATGCATTGCTAGCCTAGGAGCGATCGCGAGAAAGCTCACTCAGCAAGGCCACTGTCACTGAGTTGACCAGAAACTAGCAGCCCCGGTAATATTATAGTACTACTAAGATTAGTACACACTGGTATATATTAATATGATATTAAGGGGCGGCACACTAAAGATATTTGGCAACCCCTTTACCAAACGGGGGAGGGGGGGGGGGGGAAGGGATTATCAAATGCTCAATCAAAGTCTCTAACCACTGTAACACATCTGTTATTCAAGTATTATACAAGTGAAGTTTGAATGTTACATCAGATTTGTACTAAGTCGACTCATAGATGTACGGCTTGCCTTGTCAAACATATAAACTCCTGTGTTACATCAGACTGGTGGACCCTAGGGCGCCCTAGGGGTCTCCCGGGCAAGTATCTAGTAGACCCTAGGTACTGTCCAGGCAAATTCCAGTCTTATCTTAGACAATCTGATAGCAATCCCTTTCGTTTCTTTGGATAAGATCGGCTTCAAAAAGGCTTAATCGGTCAAGGCAAAGCGTTTCCCATAGATTTCCACAGAGTCTGACTGATGGCAGACATACAATGCCTGTCTGACTCAGTCATGCATTCATGCAGTCTAACCATATTCCTCCGACTGACCAGTATATGCAGACACCGGAGGGGCCCTGCTGCTCTAAGGTGTTTGGAATCTGCAGTTACCAAGCATAACAGATGCGACTGTGGCGTGACTGACAGGCACTGTGTGTCTGACATTGGTCAGACTCTCTGGGAAACTCTTTGTCTGGACTGTTTGAAGCTTGTGGATGTGTGTTTGGTTGGCAGAAAGATCGAGGCAGAGCTATACGAGCGTAACCAATAAAGAAGTTGGGGTTAACTGATCGTAAATCTTGTACTGATCATGGTTTCTTGGCAGCATGTTTGCACCACTTGTTTTGAAGTTCAAGTGTATGCTCGGCTAATTAATTTTGTTTGTACTAATTCAAAAAAGCCCAAAAATAGGTTGCCAAATTATAAAAAAAAAAGGGGGGGGGGGGGAGATACATTTGGCAACGGGGTTGCCAAAAATCTTTAGAGCGCCGCCCCTAATTGTAAAAACTATGGTATTTCACTTATTTGAGCCGACCTAAGATTTTGACAGGTTTTTAGGTATAAAATTTAGTGTTTTAATCTTTTGTCTTGCTTTAAACTTAAAATCAAAGCTCAAAAAAGGTCAAAAACCTATTTGGACACTGTTTTAGGTAAGAAGGCTTAAGTTTTTATATGTTATATGAAGTTTTAGGGGTGGTGTCACTAAAAGTTTTTTTTTTTTGGTTTTATAACCTAGTTTTCAGGGAAAAAACGTGCAAAAACCTGCAAAAACCGCATCTTCGACAGCCCCCAGCCGCTGTTGATGAAGACTAAAACCATCTTCGGCAGCTTCCGATCAAACGTACCTTAGTGTGTGGGAGGTTTTCTATACGTTCACCCTCCTCCCCCCTCCTGTTCCCTCCCTCCCCTTCCTCAGACCCAGCCTAGGACTCGGTGTTCTCCTTCTTATCAGACTCATGAGCAACATCAGTCATCGTGGTCTGATGTGGATCAGTCAGATGGTTGTTCAGACAGTGAAGGACAAACTTCTCAGACTTCAGAATGTTTGTTTCGGTCATCCACATAACTCGATTGACTCGAAAGCCCCGCCTTCGTTATACGTTACCGGAGCGAGGGAACTATTCCGTAGGGATTAGAGACATTGTTGCTTGTTGTTGGGAGACGGCTGATGACAGGAACGAAGAATGGTTTGTAAGTAAAGTTTTGGATCTGGTTGATCCAAATGATGTGCATCCTGTGACAAAGAAAGGCAGAAGCTTGGGTATTGCCCGCATCGCACATGTAGAAGAAAATTCAGATTTCTGCGCTCGTGTCATTTCATATAAACGTGTGTCTTCTTCTGATGAAACCACCGAATTCAAACCTCTTTTGTTTCGCCGAACTTTAACACCGAAAACAGATGATACGCCTCTTTCTACCGTGTTCTTTTGGTTGCACTCTGCGATATTGGTAAGAGGGGGGGTCACGATAAATAATGATGAGCTTGCTTGAGCAGAAAGTCAGTTCAACAAGAGAATTAAACAAGCAGATGAAGATGAAGCAAGTGAATGACCAATTCTAAATGAAACAAACACCTTTTCTGATCAGTACTTATAAGTTTCACTTTGGTTTTTCAAGGTTTTTTTAAGTTTTTTCAGGTTTTACTATAAGTTTTGTAACGTTGTCTTTAATAATTTGAAACTTGAAATGGCACTTTCATAAAAACCTTTGAAAACCACTATAAAACGAATCGTTACTAGCATAGTAAGTATCTGTATGTGGTTCTTTAGGGAAAAAAACCATTTTGGACATACTTTTAGAGTGTTAGATCCTTTCGATTTCTAGAGAGGGGGGGGTCAAAAAAAATTTTTTTATTTTTTTTTTTAGTGATATACCTTAGTTTAAAAACCTATTGCAAATTGCAATACAAAACAATCAACGGCTTAATTTAAACGCTAGCTTAAACCGCATAAAAAAATTAAATCTTTGGATTTAGCTCTTTTATTATGATTTTGTTTCCAACATTTAGATCACACTCAGTAAAACTCTTGTGAAAAATAAATTTAAATTGCTTTAACAAATTTTAAAAGAAAAAAAGAATACGAACCTTTCAATTGTTTTCAATCATCTATCAAAAAATTAATCAAAATCAAATTTGTATCCTACTAGTAAATTTTTGAAAGAACGCTAAAAACTAGATTGAACATTTAAAACAATAGTTTTACAATAGTGTTTTTATCTTTGTATATGATACAAACCACTCACTTTGTATATGCATGATGTGATTTTTATTTGAATTTATTTGCATTTTGATTTTTTTCAAAATTGAAATCAAAGTGAAAGTCGTGTATACTTATTTGAAATTATTTATCACCCTGCACGCATTCCCGATCCATTGCACACTGCCATTACATCCAACGGCCGACGAAGTCTGCCCCGAACAACCTTAGTATCAGAAAGGTTGCAGCTCCATCATTGACTGACTTCTGCTGTCTCCCCTTCTCCCTCGTTCTTGGCAGCGTCGTTCTGCACGAACGAAAGGGAAACACAAGCAGATCATTCTTGAAAGAAATGTGCTCGGCTGCTTCCTCGATCGGAACTTTCCGTCTACCCCCCTAGCTGCATCCTAGCTCGATCAAGAACTTGCCTGGCTGACTTTCGGGCTCCATGACGT
>JAHBMJ010004903.1:4699-27199 GCA_018398765.1 Chromera velia | reverse complement strand
TTTTTGCGTGGAGACGCCAAAAAAGGTTTCCCCTTTCTTTCCACTCAAAGCATACTCAAAGCTCTTTCTCCACTGAACAGCTTCGAGCTCGATGAGCGTATAAGGAGATTCATAACCTGCAGTGTGTGGCATTTGCTCTGCATCCACTTCACTTGTCATTCCGGCAGCATCGAAGAAGTGAGGGAGCTGACTTCGGGCAGAGAGTGTGGCTGAGTCAGATCGGCTCATTGTCATGCATCGCACCCTCCAGCGCTTTAACCTGTTGACCCAAGAGGGGTCGTTGGTTTTGATTTTTGCGTAGTGTGCGGGGTGCCTGTAAGTGGGCTCTTTCGTACTCTTCAATAAGTGAAAACCGTGACAGCAAGCAAGTGACTTTGCTGTCAAAGTAGTAAAAGAATATTTTCTCTCATTTGCGCTAGCCGCAGTAGGTCGAAGTCAGTCTAATGACGGAGACTCTTCAAAAGACGGATGGCGGTCTTCTGTATGTGATTTGGGATCTTGATGAAACGCTGATCACTTTCCAGGCTCTCCTGGGAGATGAGGCCAAAGATAAATTTGCAGTGCAGACACAAGGGGAGCTCCAAGCTGCAAGGGAAATGGCGTTGACCCTCTCAGAGGTGAGGCAGAACGCGGTGGGGCTGGATTGGATTGTTTCCTTCCCATCCCTTCGCTTCCATGGATACTACGGGAACCATTCCATGACGAGTTTCATGCATCAATCGGCACCCTGGTTTAGAGAGGACGGAAAGAGTCGTCTACGGATTTTCTTTTCGGCAAGAAACCTGCTGGCTGTGTTCGCGTCTCTGATGCTCTGACTCAGTTCCTGTGTGCAAAGCCATTCCGTCTTTGTGTCCATCTCTGAATGAAGACCTTCTCTGTCGCTTCCTCACATGAGTACTTTGTCCATCGTGTGCCTCTTCTTCCATCATTTCGCTTTCCCTCCCTCCCTCCTCCCGTTTCCTGCAGGCCATTCTGGCCGTGTCATCGGAGTACTGTTTCTTCCACGAGCTGGAGGGGCTGGAGCCCTCGAGTCTGGAAGACAGCAACGAGAGCAACAGGGAGAGGGTTTTGGGGCCCTCGTTCTTCTTGTCAGGACAGAAACCAACAAGGCGAGAGTGCGCCTCACACCTTCAAAGTATGCTCACAACCATAGCGCAGGTGTACCGGTCCTTTCCTTGCAGAGAAGAACTCCCGCTCTTCCACGCTTGTCCCCGAAGTGCGATGCCTGTCCGCTTCAAATTGATGGAAGGACCGATGGGTGCTGCCGTGATGACGGATGTGTCACACAACAAATACAGGAAGGGTCAGGCAGGAAGGCGCAAGCAGGTCTCAATGCCGGGACACACCCCGGCTGCTCACTTGGTCTCTTTGGCAAAAACAGACCCGTCAGCAGCATGCAAGACACACCCTGTCGGTGGTCGTGTCCATTCCCCCGCCCCAACAGAGGACCGCTTCTCGGCAGAACCCCCCCCCTCTGCAGAAGAAGGAAACGAGCTCGAGAAAGAGAAAGCACCCAAAGAGGGGGGAGAGAAGGCAAAGAGGCACAGAGAGGGTGGCCGCCCCCCTCTTCACCTTCCCCCCAACTGCCTCGGCACACCTTTGCACCAACCGCAGCCCCCTCTCAGCTCTCACGCTCAACCCCCCCTCCCTATTCCGGGGACCGACCCCGTGGTGGCCTCCACGGCTGCCGTGCTGGTGGGAGACCCCGTGTCTGTCCCCTGCAACAGCCCCGACCCTCAGGGGCTGCACGCAAAGATAAAGACGGGAATTCCGCCGTCTTCCCTTGCACGGGGGTCCCTGCCTGCAGCTCCCCTACTCGAAGAAGACAAGGAGGGGTTGGAGGGAGGGGGGCACGAGAACGGTGGCAGAGGACATTCGCTTCCCGTCCCCCTCTCTGTCTATTCTGCTGGCCGCCGTCCAGCGGTGGAGACAGAGGGACACACTGACGCATGTGCGTCAGCAGGAGCGGCAGCACCCGGACCGAGACTTGGAAGGAGGGAGACGGGGGTGGGAGATGAAGCGGGCGATGACGATGAGATCGTTCTTGATCTCCCCACCAACAGCAGGAGACTCCTCTCTCACCCCCCTGGGAGGCAAGGACGTGAGCCCCCCGAGCAGCAGCAGCAGCAGCCCTCCAGCAGCTTTCTGCAGCAGTCACAGACGACAGCTGCGAGTGGACATGAGGAGACAGCAGGGGGAGTTGGTCCTCGTGAGGCGTCGGGAGGGGGGGTGAGTGATCCTCCTCCTCCTCCTCAGGCGTCTCCGCCGTCTGTTTTCACGTCTTCGTCTGCGTCTCCTTTGGCAGAGAGTGGAGGGTGTATGCCTATGGGGTGTGAGGAAGGAGGGGAGAATGGGTTTGTGGAGTTGGGGAAGGAGGAAGAGGAGGAAGGGAGAGGAATGCACGTGGGAAATGGAAATGGGGAGGTGGGGGCGACGGAAGAGATGAGGGGAAGGTCAATGCATCATAAGGGGGTGGTGACGTATGACGATGATGGAATTTCGGGGCAGCCTTTGCCTTTGAGTGCTTTGGGGGGGCGCCGAGGAAGAGAAAGGGGGGGGAGAGACAGCATTGAGGTTCGTTCCTCTGGTACTGTAGGTCTGGAGGAAGTGGAAGAGGATGGGGATGTGTGTCTGGTCCCTCTGAGTGTTCACAGAGGTCCTAGGCGAGGCCGGTCTGTTGGTGCGGGGTGTTTTGCGCCCTCCCAAGAGGACCGTTTCTCCTCCCCCTCCATGCCCCTGGAACCTCGGGAGAGTGGGGGGTCGCTCCGGTCTGTGGAGGGTCTGCAGGAAAGAAGGGGGTGTGTTGGGAGGGGGGGGTCGTTGGATGCATCTAGAGACTGGATGGGTGTGAAAGGGGTGGGGGGAAGGGGTGTGTCTGGGAGTGGTGATGGGTTCTCCCGTCCTTCCACTGTGGGCAACCGTTTCTCTGTGCCTGAATCTGAAGCCTCTCCCGCCCACAGGGTGGAAGGAGGAGAGAGAGGGGTCTGCAGAGAGCGGTCAGATGGATTCTCCCGCGTAAGTACCAGTTTCCCTCCTGCAGCTGCAGAGGGGGGGGCAGTGTCGACAGGAAACGGGGAAGGGGGTCTGGCCGTCGTGGGCGTCCCTGCCGAGCCAAGGGGACTGTGCTCGACCAGAAAGATCGCCCCTGTCGGTCCACGTGTGTCTTCCCCCAACGTCGCCCCCACCCCAGCTCTCCTGGGGGGCTTTGGGGGGGTCGGGGTGACCGGCGGGGGGGTCACTTCCCCAGTGCTGCCGGGGGGGAATGATCTCGGCGTCGAGACAGCGACAGATGCAGGAAAGGAGAATCGAAAGGGAGAGATTGGGGAAGAGGGGGGAAACGAGAGTATTCGAGAAGTTCTCGATTCTCTCATTGCAGAGAGACAGGGACGTATGAGAAAAGTATTGCACCAACAGCAGCAAAAGAATGTACACGGAAGAGTAGCAGCACACCAACAAGAGGAGGAAGAGGAGGAGGAGACGGTCAATGTCGATCGGTTGATTCGTCGAATGGACACTCTCTCGGGGGGGTGGCGATCGACAAGTTTCAAAGTGTTGCAAAGACTCGCCTCCCTTCCCTCCGTCCGCACTCGTCATTTTCTTGTCTCTGCAGGTCAACTGATCCCCACCCTCGTCAAACTTTGTCTCTTCCGTCTGTCCGACAGTTTTGACTCGTTTGACGTCTTTTCGTCCTCCAAAATAGGCAAACTCGGGTGTTTCGTGAAGATCCTCGAGAAGATACGGGCCGATGTGGGGGTGCAGCTCGAGGAGCGCCGCCAGGCCTCTTGCGGGATTGCACCCTCACAGGCGTCTGGGGGAAGTGCAGAGGAAGGGGAAGGCACGGCATCGACAGAGGCAGAAACGTCGGGGGATCTGGGAGATTCGGGGGGAGGGAGGGTGAGGTCAAGAGAGAGGGGGGAGAGAGACACAGCAGCAGCGGGCCAGGCGGGCCATGTGCAGCATCTCCAGGGAGACGGGGACAGCGTTGAGGAGAGTCGCAGCCCGCCCATGAAGGTGCAAAGATGTGGGGGGGGGCATGAGGAAGAAGAGCAGGGAGGGGGGTGTGGGTGTGCAGAAACGGGAAAGGAAGGAGTTGGACAGAGCTCTGCTGCTGGTGCTGCAGGGCCAGAGGGGCCTTCCTCTTCCTCGTCTTCGCGTTTTTGTATGGGGGAAGAGACGGAGGAGAGAACCCCACCCCCCGAGCTCTCCCATCCCCCGAACGGAAAAGGGGGGGTCATAGAAGAAGAGATTCATCATCATGCTGCTGCAGCAGCCGAACAGAAAGAAATTTCTTCTCTCCCCTCTCAGGAGCACCAGCAGCAGAATGGGTGTGGGGGGGAGAAGCAGCTGAAGAAGAAAGACCCCCCCACGCAGTACCCCCCCATGGCCCCCCCCGATGCATCCTCTTCCTCTTCCTCTTCTGCCTCTCCCTCTGTGGAATCCCCTCCGTGGGACGTTCCCGTGCAGGTGTGGGTGATTGGGGATGGGCCTGAGGAGAAGTGGGCGGCGGGGGAGCTGGGGCTTCCGTTCTTTTGCGTCCGGGGCCGTCATGACCTCCCGGGGGTAGAGGCCACCCTCCTCGCGGGATTTGAGGAGTACCGCCGTACTGCGGCCGTCAATGCTGCGGCACGGGAAGCGGCAAATCGTGGTAATAAGAACGAGTAGGGAATTGCTTGGAAAGGGAGAAACAGGAAAGGAGGCAATGAAGGTGATGGGGAGGCTCAACATTTGAATGAAAGAAAAATAGATGGAAGGGAGGTATTCAGATTTGAATGAAAGGAAAATTGTGGGTGGGGTGAGCGTGGGGTGTGGAAGGAAGGAAAATTTCAGTTGTAGCAGATGAGGGAGGATCTCTCTCTCCCTTTCTGCCGAGCTCTTCATGTTCGTGGGTGAAGAGGCGGGCAGAAAGGGTCGGCAGGGGGGGGATCAGGGATGTGCGCGTGCGTGTGCGCGTACGGGTGTGTGCATGTGCCTGTCTGTCTCCGTCTGCAAGAAAGGAAGAGGAAAGGAAAAGGAAAGAAGGACATGACCCCTCTGTCTCTCTGTCTCTCTTTCTTTCTGGCACGTGGTCTGTCTGAGAAGGAAAGACAAGCAACAAAAATGTGGCAGGCAGTCATTGTAGGTTTATGTAACCTGTGACGAAAGGCCCCTTGGTCGGCATGCAACTGTACTTTTACGCTTTCTGATGGTAGCAGCATATCTAGAGTCAATTGAGTAGAATTTTCTTCTTTCTCTTTCTTTTCTTTTGATTCTTCTTCGTGTGTCTGCCCCATCTTTCTCGTTTTCTCTCTCCTTGTCGTGGTGCTGTTGTTTGTGCAATGAATGTGATCGAATGTCGTGGTGCAATGAACCTATCTGATGGTGTCTCTCTACTCTTTGTGGTCCACTTCTGATGTTTTCTCTTCTCTTCTGTTCTTTCTCACGTTTTGAGTCCTTCTTTCTCTTTCTCACTGTGATTTCCTCTTTTCCTTTCTTCTGGCTCCTTGTTACAATGCCCCTCGCTGCTCCTGTCCTCTGTTTCATTCTTTTGCGCGCAACCGACTGTTCCGGGTGAGGCGGGGATCGGGGGAGCTTTTGGGACAGTCGGGCCCCGCGTGTTGCTGCTGCTGCTGCCGCTGGCGCTGCAGTGGTCTTGTCTTTGTCTCATCTTGGTGGAGTGTGTGTGGGTGTGTCAGGCAGGCTGGCAGGCAGGTGTCCTCGTGTTTGCCCGAGGAGAGGAAGAGGGAAGAAGCGGGGTGTTTGTCTCTCTTCTCCTTTTCTGCTTTTCCCCTTGTTTTGACACACTGAATCCTTCCTTTCTTTTCTCCTCCCTTCCTTCCTGTCACTGCGTCTCTGGATTGAACAGTGGCTTCTTTGCTTCTCTCTTTCTGTTTCTGCCCGCTTGTCTGTCTGTCTGAACAAAAGAAGGGAGAAGAAGAAACGTATGGTATGTTTCTTCCTGATTCACTTGTTCTTGCACGCATAAATGCATGCATCGTTGCTTGACCGCTTCTCTGGTGCTGTCTGTCTTTTCTTTTCTTCCTTGCTTCCTCTTTTCCTTTGCCTCTTTCCTTTCTTTCTTTCTTTCTTTCTTTCTTTCTTTTTCTCTCTCTCTCTCTCTCTCTTTCTGTCGTTCTTTCTTACTTGCTTGATTGCGTGCTTGCTTGCTTGCATGTTCCTTTCTTTCTCCTTCCTTTTCCCCCTGCTTCTCTCTCTCTTGACTCATTCAATTACTCTCCCTATGGGGAGGAAAGGGAAAGGAAAGGAAACGTCTCTCTTAAATTGGCCACTAGGCAGGAGGAAGGAAAGCAGGGAGAGTTTTTGGTTCAGCACGGCTGCATGTCTGTGCGGTGGCGTGAGTTGAGTCAACAAGTGAGGAGCGGGTATGTCTTGCATGCTTCCAAGAAAGAGGAAGAGGGATCCCCCCCCACGAGCCCCCCTATCTTCATGCAATATTAGCGGCGGATTCGTTGGCACTAACGTACGTCTGTCTTCAATTGGCTTTTCCGGCAGAGCTCTGCGTGCTGAGAGACGTGGATGAGGAATTCGCGTGCATCACCCGAGCTCCCTCCCTGTCTCCCTGGAGGGAGCTTCATTCGTTCGTCACTTCGGCTTCTTTGAAGCAAGGTCTTGACATGCATGCGGAAAGAGGGGGGGGAGTGTGGCGGATCAGAACGTCTCTATCCAGCCGGTCAGAAATGAGACTGGAGGGACAGGAAAAAAGAGAAAGACATGCGAGAAGTAGTGATTAATTGTTCTGGAAGGGAAGAGATGGAAATGGGAAAAGTACGTAAAGTCAATTGACTAAAGTAGTGGTGGTGGAGTTTTTTGCCGTAAGTGAGGGGTTTGTGCTCGTTCATTGACTCGACTATCTTGTTCAAATTCTGCTTCACTGCCCCGGTCGACCGACATTGCGTGCGTCACCTCGAAGGGAAATGGGGAGAGAGAAGGACTCATGGGGTGTCTCGGAGTGAGTGCTTTGGCTTGGAAGTCCGTACTGAAAAAATATGGAGAAAGAGGAAAAGGTGCATGCGTGCCTGTGGGAGCTGTGAGAGTTTGAATGAAGAGGCTTAAGAAGCCGTGTGTCTGTATCAAAGCATCCCGGGGAGACGGAGGGGAGACCTGGTGGAAGAGAAAAGATGAAATGCATGGGCCTAGCTCGGTCTGCCACACCGAGCGCTACTTCGAAGTGCACGACATGGGGGTCTGTCTGTGCATTGATTGGTGTAAGTTCGATTCCCGTTCAAAAATCCTGTACTCAAACCGTATATGCCGTGGGTGACCACCGCGCCAAGCGGATCCAGCTGTATGTCATCGCAGGTCCTTTCTGTCGATTGCAAAGCAACTCGACTCGGGACCCTGACACTTCTTTCCTGAGTTCCTTTCTTTCTTCATTTCGATCGATCGATCGATCTTTCTTTCTTTCTTTCTTTCTTTCTTTCTTTTCTTTCTTTCTTTCTTTTCTTTCTTTCTTTCTTTCTTTCTTTTCTTTGTTTCTTTCTTTCTTTTCTTTCTTTCTTTCTTTCTTTCTTTTCTTTCTTTCTTTCTTTCTTTCTTGTCTTGTTGGAAGCAGGTGCAAAGTCCTTCGTGGCATGTGCTTTCCTACGTCCTTTCAAATTTCCCACATTGTTTGATGCAATCCTGCATGCGCCATCGTCATGATTCATCATTATGATTACTTGACACAGTCATTTGACAAAACATTGAAAGCTTAGTTCAAAGCTAGGCCATACAAGTATGTCGCTAGGCATGTCGCAAATATCTGAATCATCGCGGTTGTATGATAACTTGTATGTACTATCCATAGGACTAGCTACAGAATTACCTTCTAGATTGCATTATTTTAATTAAATCCTGCGGTTCAAATCATATTATGATTCATATATGGTGCTAGATATGGTGTTTGTTATGGTAGTGTGATAGTCACGGTGATAGTGATTTAATTGGTGCCCTATAGGATAGGACTGGGGATAGGATTGGTCCGATCGGATTAATGTTTCTGACATTGTTTCAGGACCAAATTCAGGTTGCCCCACGGCTAGCCCCGCGGTCCACTGCCAGGCCTCAATCTACACCGTCGAGAGGTCGCTGAGACACCTGCATGCAGATATCGATGGACTCGGATGGAGCGTTTTAGATCAACCCCTCAGGTCTATAGGTGTCAGAACTAGGCGACCACTATATACAAAAAAAAAAAACAAAAAAAAAAAGAGCATTTACCCTATTTATTATTATTATTTTTTTGTTTATAAACATGTTCAGGCTGGCCAAAAAAATTAATGAAAGTTAACATTCATCTGACTTGGGACTGGACGATCGATACAGAGATCAAAGGCTAGATCAAAGGTCGTTTTCATAGTAAAACTTGCATCAAAGTCAGTCTTTTGATCAGTAATAGAGTTAGTCACACGCTAAGCAGCTTGCAGTAGGCTGCTAGATCGAAGCTGGTGTTTGAGCCAAAAAGGCCATATAAGGTCAGACAAACCGCTGCAGGCGTTTGACTGAGCCCATTTACATGAGCGAAGTTGCCGGCTGGGGATGCATGCACGCGCGGCCTGTGATCGGCTGGTTTGCATACATATGCCACGTGGGGGTCCTGCGGCGGGGACTCCGAGTCGATCGAATATCCACGGGCGTGCGACAATGCAGCGACATCATCATGCACATGCAGATTAGTGACCATGTAGTGACCATGTTTGATTTGATTATATTTGATTTGATTTGATTTGATTTGAGCTTCAACCTCAAATATTTGATATTTGAGGTAAGATTTGAGGTTAACCTCTTTGGGTTCCTCACTGAATCACTGACTTACTGTCACTCTGATCATTTTTCTTATGACAATAGTTATCAGAACATTTCTGATGTGTGTTTCAAAAATTTAAAAAAAAATATATAAAATTATAACTTATTAGTTCCGTAAAAAAAATATGCCTGTGTGGCAGTGTATATACACTAGTCACTGAGACTCACTCTAGTACTAATAGAGATTAAGAACGTAAAATTGATAGATTTGAAATTGCATATGACTTTTTGTTGATACGATAAAGTTAGAGCACGTACCAAAATTGAGGTGACAATCACTCAGCTTTATGGCACTTCTTTTTCCTCTTCTTCATGATCACTTTCTTCAATGTAAATCGAATCGATCGGTGGTGGGAGCTGCTGAGAGCTTTTTCTCTGGCTTTTCGGCTTTCCAGGAGTGGGTGCTCCTGGGCTTCTATTCGGTTGCGGAGAGATGACAACGGGGTGAGACAGAGAACCGCGCACACGTTTGCTATTACTGTTGGTGTTGGAACCGTCCTGTTTCTGGGCAGCTAAGCATCCAGAGTTAGTAAGTTCGGCTACCCTCTGTGCCGCGCTAGGGCCGACAACAAGCTCCTTACGTTGGAGGTGAATATAGAAAGGTCGGTAGCCTTCCTCACCCGGAGTGATGACTTTCTCAGGAGGGGGAAGTTTCCCCCCAGCCTTCTCAGCATTTGCGTCTGCGGCCGCCTCCTTTAGTTTCAAATTGGTCCTCCCACCGTTGTTCGCTTCATCATTTTCTCAAACAAAGAAACATTCGGTTTTGCCTCCGTGTGGTCGACCTCCTCTTTTTTGCTCTTGACGGCATTCTTCTTCTTCATGAACACCATCCGCAAGACGTCCCCTTCTTTCACCTGGGCGTTGAACTTGGCTACTGTAGTGTACAAGGAGTCCGTCATACAACGGCGAATAGGCTGGTTTAGCCTGTATTTTCACCTGACACTAAATCACATTTGCCCCCTTTTGTATGGACCATATTTTTTTTGCGTATCCGGCTCTAAAAACAAATGCCTGATTATGCCTCTTTCTTCCCGTTCGACCCTGTCGGATTGTATGACATGTCTTTACGGGGTGTAAAATGTTTGCAGACACTCAAAAAGGGGGCTATAAAAGATGTTCCAGCACCAGAAAAGTCAACACAGCTGTTTGGGAAAACGTTTAGCTGATTGGTTTACCTCTGTATGAAGTAAAAGGGGGTGAAACGTCAATTTCAGTGCAGCTCAGAACGTTTTTTTTTTGAGAGCAAACCATCAAGATTTAGGTTTTTTCATTTGAATCAGCATACGTAACGGATCGGTACTTGCAAAAGTTTTTTTGGGACCTTCATATTTGAGGTTAAAAGTCATATTGATCAAATATTTGATCGTATTTGATAGGTCTTTAAACACTAGGTCCTCCCTGACTGGATATTTGATTTGAGCTTAAGCCCTACCTCAAATCAAATCAAATCAAATCAAATCAAATCAAACATGGTCACTAAATTGCAGATCGAGCTTTCAAAAAAAAAAAAAAGAAAACCAAAAATAAGATTTTGACATTTATTTTTTTATTTTTTTTTTGTAGTGGTCGCCTAGTGTCAGAACCTTTTCTGACACATCAATAAGTCCCGCCCTAGCAATGCATATATGCTCAAACTGCCCTTTACCATTGGGACACGATGGCTGGCGGGTTAAGTCACCTCATCATCATCACATGCTTTGCGTCAGCCTAGACATCAGCATATGTAGCATAACATATGATAGTTGCATGCTGGCATCACCACATCTAGCACCACATGCTGGCTAATCCCGGCGTCACCCAAGACTCGCACTCGGTGGCATCACCAGCTGGGTCACCACATGTTTTACCCCTCCTGTTCACTGTGTTCAGCCACCCTATAGTGTCCCACCCTATAGTGTCTAGATAGAAAGTAAAGCGGGGACAAGAACTTTAAGGAAAATCTAGAAAAGGAACGTGAGCTACACTTAGTTAGGCAACAGTTTACAGAAAGTTCAGCTCTATATCAGTTTAAGCTCTAACGCGATCTGGAATTCCAATCAGCTCAGTGGGTTTATTTAATCATCCAAGGTTTCCACTTATTCCTTTTTCTGAGACTCTCTGGAGCTATGACAGATAGACATCAGAGTGATTAGACTAAAGAGATGCTATATCCATTGTTCAAGTGACATGTTGTTTGAATGCGAAAGTTAAACTCAACTCCGACAATTTTGATCGATGTGCGCAATACGTACAAAAACATATATATATATGTATATATATATATATATATATATATAAACGGACGAAAACGTGGTAGCGGAATGTGTGGCATCGGTACATATGCTGCCACATGAGCTCATACATTCAGGTAGTTGCTAGTTAGTGTAGTCACAGTGCATATGAAGGCTATTGAAGGCTTAAAGGGCGGCGCCATAGAGTAGGATTCCACAATACACTCCTCCAGAGTTAGTCTGTGTATGTATGTACATGGGTTGTCGATTAAAAAACCTGATGCACACATAGATGCGTATCCCAAAAATATAGCCGTACGAGAGGGCACATAAGGCAACGTGAGTGCATGAGGCTGCATACAATGATCTATAAAATAATAATTTAATTTAGGATGCAATGCGGTCTCTCATCTCTTGTGATTCATGGCGGTCTCTTTCATCAGACCTTCGTCTTTCTCACACTTTCTTACTTACCTTCATTCTCGTGTGCTGTCACTCATTCCCCGTGCCTCCTTCCCAATGTGTCTATCCTGTTTTTCATCTCTTCATTCTTCCTTCCAATATTTTTGGCTTTATCAATACACGCGAAAGTATGTACGGTTCCATGTGTACTTTTCAGATGGAACTTCGAGGTATCCCCGTCGACGCTGAGGCAAAGAAATTACATACATTTTTCAAATGAAAATTATGTGTAAAAATCAATACATGTAGACGGAACTTCGAAGCATGTCGACGCTGGAGCAAAGAAAGAAGAGGTCCCCCCCCCCCCTTGGATTGACGAGATATGTGGTGGTGCGCTCAAAGTCAGCGACATCGTCGTACCAGAGCTCTCCTCATATGCAACAGAACCTGCCGCCAAGAAGGTCAGGAATGCTTTCGAGACTGTGGTGGCTGCCATGGAGGGGCAGAAGGTACGTCAGTGAATGTTCTTCTTCTCCTTCCTCCTTTGTGTTACCTCTCTCATTCCTGCTGTTTTCCTATGACTTTCAAATTTATATCTTCCATTTGTTATTTTTATTGCTTAATTCTTTTCTTCAGATCTTGCTAGATCTTGCTACTTTCTAACCTTTATTTAGGACCTTTATTTCTGCTCCCCAGTTCACCAGACTTCGCTCATCTCTGTTCCTGCCTTCGTTTTATCCTTCGCTCTTTCCTAAGGCTTTCTCTCTTTCTTGCATGTTTACTTGTTTGCTCCTTTCTCCTTTTCCTTTCTTCCTCTAGTTTCCTTCTCTCTTGCTCCCTTGCTATATGATTTCTTCCTTCCTTCGATCCCTCTTGGTTTACTTCGGGAAAACGATTACCGGCAGTCAAAGGCAAGGCAAGGGGAAGCAAAGTTTTGCGTCGTTCTTTTCCGGAGGAGATGGGAAAATTTGGAGGGACCTCGAAGAACCTCTCATAGGAGAGGTTAGTAATCTCCAATGGTGACGCCACCTGCAGTTGGGCAATGCATGGGAGTTGGCGAGTTCGCTTTGGAAATGTGGTAGAAAAGCTTCCATGCACGGGGAATGGGGTGGAGCGCCAGGGCGGGCGGGGTGGGAGGAATACCGATGCAGATGATTGCTGGGTTACTAACATTTCTACTCTGTCTTCTCCTCTTTTGTCTTCTTTATTTCATTTTCTGTAGACAGGTCCATCGCGGTGTATTGGGCTCTGTACCTAGAGGCTTAAGTGAAAGTTTTTGCTCTCTTACAGCAAACCTCATCTGAGCTTCAAATTAAGTTATCTCCCACTGCGGCATCTGCCGATATGCAAGAAAAAAAAAATAAATACAATAATTATAGAAGCAAAAATAAACTTTGAAATGATATCAATTAATTCTCCTAGAAATTATATTAGAACCCGCTAAATCATTTTTGAATTTTTGATTTCTTATGATTCAAGTAAGTTGAAGCTACTATAAACATTTCTTGCTATATGTTTAATTATGCACTAATCAAGATTAGAATATTAATGTTTTAAGTAGTAGTGTTCCAAGTTACCCCGCGGTACAGTGTAGGGTACAGTGTACCGTATCGACTTGCACCGTCAAGAGATATGTAGAAAGCCCCATTAAATTATTAATTCTAGTAAATTCTAGGATTGATTAACTCTAAGCAAAATAAGAACGCTCAGGCTGAGGGCTTAGTAGGTTTCAAATATTTTCAAATCATCAATTGAATTCAATTCAAAACTAAATTTAAAAATTCATACTTTTATGTACACACTATAGTGTACAACGTCACGTCGACATGCGTACACACATCTAGACCTAGATCTAGACACACATCTAACGTTGTACATAGTTGTACACCTTTGCCGCTAGTTTTTGTGGCAAGGATCAGTCTGAGCCATTCTAGGCCAATTCAAGGAGCTTTTGATCTAAGCTGTGATGAGCCATGCTGCCAGTGTGCCAAATATAGAACACAATGTCAGAGTGTACGGCATGATCACACGTCGATCATGCACGCACTTTTTAATTCTGTCATCGACAGACTCCAAATTCCTTCAGCCGATCGGATCACTCATACGACCGCACCGCATCATGTATTTCCGTAAATACAGAAGGACGTGAGCGCGTCCACGTACCCAAGACCAATTCATCAAACACGCAAGCATACCGAGGTACATGCCTATCCGGTAGACGGAAGCAGAACAACAGCGGTTGCCTCGCACTTCACTGTGGCAGAGAAGGGCGCGAAGGTCGCGTCTCCCGCAGTGCCACCCGACACGACGCCCCCCCCGCTGTCGCCCCCCGACCCTCCAGAAGGGTAGGGGACCGGGCATGGGGGGTCGCCGCCCGTCATTGCGCACGGAGGCGGGTCGATGGCTGCCTGCTGGACGGCGCCCTGCTGCGACAGTCGTGAATTCGTTTGCTGCTGCACGTCGACCCCGGTGGCCCTGCCGTCTCCGTCCCTGGCGTCATCGGGTCGCACTCTCTTGACGTAGTCCTCCAGTGTTCCCTCAAAGGGGGTGAACGACAGAGGGGACGGACAACTGCCGCCTTCACTCTGCTGGAGTCTCCTTCCGGACCCTCTTTGCTCAAATTCCTCGAGGGACAACCTGTCCATCGTTTCCGCTATCTCGGGGTTCCAGGTCTGGCATGCGAACAGCCGGAAGGTGTCGGAGTCGAAGACCAATGTGGCGTTGCAGAGAGTGCGCAGCGTCTGCATAAGACCGGAGCACCGGACCCCCGTGCCTGCAAACCCCTCCTGGCAGATGCACTCGAAGCTCCCTTCCGTGTTCACGCAAAACGCATTCTCGTCGCAGTCGTTCAGAGAAGGGTGCATGCACTCATCAATGTCCACACAGAGGGGCCTGGACTGAGCCTGGGTCTCGTCCTCTCCGTGCATGCGACGGCCACCGCACCGTCTCGACCGAATCCTTTGTCGCAGCTGAAGACGGCAAAGGGAGGGTTGGACTCCACACGTCCGTTCTCAGGCGCCTCGATTGATGGACAGGTCTTGAGCGAAGTGCCCGGTTTCTCGTTTCCCTTTCCCACTTGAAGATGCTCAACGAGGCCCTCGAAGACGGCGTCCAACTTCAGAGGAGGGGGGTCGATGAAGCCACACGAGAGGGAAAGGAGAAGGAGAAGCACCGCAATAAAGTGAAACATGGCCTGAGGTGTATGTCAACGCTGAGGTAAGTGCTGCACGCGCGAATGAAACCTGCAGAGAGCGACTGGTTCCGACGCCTCTGAGCTATATAGGAGACTGCATGCAGCTTTGTTTTTGAAACTCGAAGAGCAAGTGTGCCAAAAGGCTACAGTAAAAGCGCTTGTGTACACTCGTGGTACGATTTCTTCTGTCAGTGTCTGACGGCTGCCACCCACCCAATCCACCGTGCCAAAGCTGAGTAAGTAGCGATGAAATGGTGCATGATGATCGATCGGTCTTGGCAAAGGTCAGACATTCGCGCGCGTCGCACATATACGGGATACACCCAACCAGTTGGGTGAGTGCCTCGGGGGGCCATTTAGGGGGTCAGCCATAATTTGATTGCATGATGAAAACCATCAGGGGCTTGGGCATGTCTTGCCTGCAATGCATGCATGGGCAAATGGCGGGGGCCACGGCAACGTGCGCAAAATATGCTTTTCGGGACTGCGCATGAACACATATACAATTAACTCCGTGCGAGTTACTTGAGGGGCACGTATTATGAAGAGCAAAGTATGTATCGATCGATGCATGCAAGAATACCCGATTAATTATAGTGGAAATGACGCACGCGCAGTGACGCACGCATGTCGAGATCCGATTTCTGCTACATATTTAAGCGTTACATCGATCTCCCCCCCCAAAATTGAATTGAATTGAATTTGAAGAGCGCGATATGCGACTGCGTGCGTTCTCAGGGCCTCTCGGCTGAGCCCAGCAAAGCTGAGCTGCCCCCCGAGGCGATATATATGCATGCATGGAAGACGCGCGGCGGCGCTTGCGGGCGTTTGTTCGGAGTAAAAATTACGCGCGCGTCGTCGCCGCATATCGGTCGCCACCGCCTCTATGTATGACGAAAAGAAACAAAAGCAGGGCCCAGAAAGAAACTTAGGAGAAAGACTGAAGCTCTGGGGCCTCAACTCAGTAGACAAGATGAATTGAGCTGGGTGGAAGAGAAAGATTGAAAGAGGAGTCAACAAATTAAACTTAGTCTGGGGAGGTTCATTGAAAGTAGTACCTAATAAACAGCTAAATCGAGGCCGTTAGACCGAACCATGCATATACATACAAAGACCCCGAGGCCTCAGCCGGACAGGCTGAGCGACCCTTGCCAAATAAAAACGTGAGGGGAAATACAACATACTTGATAATATTTGACCAGGGGGTACCAGGGGGCCGGAGCAAAAATTCAAAAAGTAAATAAAAAAAAGAAAAGAAGATGAGATTCTTTTTTTGAAAATGTAAACTTATACTCATTAAAGCAATAAAAAACTAATAGAGACCCATTGCTATACCATTAGCATATTGCTACTAAGTTTTAATAAATTTGAACAAATTAGAACAAATTTTTAATGTATATCTTATGTCATTAATCACTTATTAGAATCATTCTCACAACAATGCTATACTTCAAGTCTAATCAAAATATTATTTTGCATTCAGTCCATTTTGATGTTTACTTAATCCTAAACTGATATAAATTTTGAATTTTTTAAAAAACATAAAGGACTATCGCTCATACAGAGACTTGTAAGAAAGTATCAAAGTATATTGATTATCCTTTTTCACGCCTCATAACTTTTAAATGTTCGTTCCCTTAATGTATGTCCATTTTCCCGTGACGCCTTTCACGCACCATCACTCTGTACACCGATCCCTATCTCGCTTTCCACTCTGCACATTGAGAACAATCAAGTACAGGTAGACAGCAAACAGATGATTCACATTGGTCATGTCGATACATCAGCAATTCATTTTTCATTCCAAATGGGCAGTACGGTTGCATGATCGAGGTGCATGCATATGCTTTGCATGGGAGCTTCATACGAAGTTGGAGGAGACAACAGACGTCGATGAAGCTCTGGCGCTTTCCGTTGTTTCCGTTTTTGCTCTAGGTTCTCTTTTCCCCCCTCCCCCTCTTCCAAGTCTTCCTTGAAAGCTCCTCGATGGAGTACCTCTGTCATTTCTACCATGCACCCAGCGAATGAGGTCGGCACGCCTGTGCCTCCTGCTTCGGGTTCTCTGCCCTTCTGCCCTTCCTTCCTTCCATCAATCCATACATCCTTTCAGTGGTGCATCTTTACACAGGCCGTCAGGCACACACGCGAGCCCGCAATACCCATCTCCGGAACCCCCCACCCATGCACACACACACACACCCATGCAGGCATGTCCGATCTGATTCCACGAAATTGAATCAGAAGACCGACGGTACATAAATGCACAGACTGACAGTAGATTCAACGATCAATCAATAATGGACTTGTGCCGTTCGGACAGACACTGCCTGGTCCGTCGGGCGCATTTCATTTTATTCGATGAATCAATTAAATTAACTGAATGTATTCAGCTCTGCCAATTCAAACTCCAGTTACTCGACGAAAAGAAAAGGAAAGAAAACAGTCAAGTAGACTTCCTTCACTCCTCACAAGACTTGAAAGTCTGCTACCAAAATGCACTTCTTGACAGATTCAGAGTCTTGCGTAAAGATACAGGAAGAGAGAAAAGAATGAAGGAGGCTTGGCAATCAAACAGACGGAGGAAGAGACAGGCAGGAAAAAAGGCAGGCAGAAAGGCATGATGCGTACAGGCCAACAGGACAGTGGAAGAAAGAGTTGGGAATTAAGAGAGAAGAAGAAAGGAAGTCCAGATTCCATGATTCCATGGTGCACTGTAGACGAGGCTCCTCTTTTCTGCCTCCCTGCCCCGTGGTCTTTTATCTCTGCACAAGAAGTGAGAGAGAGAAAATGATACTTAGATTCAAACAGCCAAACAAGTGCGTCGACCCTCAACCTGTCTGGAAGGAAATCTTTCTACCGAAGCGTCACTGCCCAGATTTGCGCCTTCCGCCCCTTCTCTTTCGAAAGTCGCGACAGAACGCATGAAAGAAAGCTGCAACCCTGGTNCCCCCCCCCCCCCCCCTTCGTTGCACTGCATTCTGCGTTGCTCTCCACTTCTGAATCAAACTCCCCCCCGGCTCTTTTCTCTTCCTTCCTCCAACTCCCTGCTCTCCTTCTCTCTCTTCACCTACCTAGCCGTCACTGCTCCACTTCTCCTGAACTGAGGGGGGAGGTAAGAGGCCTGTAGAGCTTCTGGTGAGGGTTCCTGCTTGAAGCTCGGGTGGTTCCTCAGGAACACGGGATCGTAGTACTGGGCCTCAGGTTGGGCCCAGAACGTCTGCACGGGGCCCGACCCTGTGGCATGGAACCTGGGTACCTCGTGGGAGAGAAGGACCTTGTCGCCCCCCCACTTCCTCCTGTACTCCTCCGAACTCCGTCGGGCGTTCCCTTGATAGTCCACGTCCAGCTTCAGGCGGGGGTCTCGGATTTGTCTGCACACATGCATAGATAGGATGGAAGAGGAGGAAGGGGGTGAATGCGTTTTAGGCTCCAGCGGTAATTGGCATGGGAGAGAAGAGTGTGTGTGAGATTGAGGATGAGGGTGGTGTGATTGGGGCAACAGACAAAGACGGCAGTCACAGACTGTACCGCGTATGCATCTTTTTCCACGGGGTGTGTATCGATGCGTGGATACGTACATGGTGTGTCGGGGAAAGTTCAAAATGAAACGTCCTGAAAACGGTGCACAGACGGACGCAACACCGCATGAGTATTCAAAAGGAGGATCGATCAAAAGAGTAGATTGACAAAGCAAGAAAGATGCATGGAGAAAGAGACAGACAAGTAGGCAGGCAGGTATTAAAGAGAGGAAAGGGAAAAGAAAGAAAGCTCTGCTGGAAGCGGCGAGAGCTACAGAAAAGAAAGCGAATAAAGACAGAATCGTAAAAATCAATTAGGGGCTGCAGGTGTAGAAAGAGAGAGTAGATGAAAGAAAGAGACAAAAAAACTTTGAGGAAGAAAGGTGGGGAGGATCAGGCGACAAAGGCAAGGAGGCAGGAAGGAGGGAGGATTAGGCGACAAAGGCGAGGAGGCAGGAAGGAGAGAGTGAATGAATGGAAGAACACCTTCTGAGAGTAGGAAAGTCACCGAACAAGTGCAAGAGACAAAAGAGGCGGACATGGTCTTTTTTCCCACCAGCACAGCGAGATGAGGGTGCAAGGAAATTCAGAAACATGAAAGTCTTATAGACAGATATGTCCTCTGTTGACATCAATTGTCCTCCTCCTTCGTTGTACACTGTCCTTTGTAGTTCCCCTCTTGTTCTCCCTGCCTTTCTCTTTTGCCTGGCCCGCAAAAAAAGCCGAAGCGCCAACTGACTTTCGAAAGTTCCACATTCGGCTGTCCCTGAAGTCTGCGCACACAGGCTCACACGCATCCTTTGCACACTGCTCCGTAGCCTCAACGTAGGGCTCACCCCCCAGATAGAGGACCCCCCCGGTTTTGGGTCCTCGGGCTGTGCTCACTGTCTGAATGCGGCGCGTCCGGGGAGACGCACCGGTGGGGGCACGGCCAGGACCGGCTGTGGTCATTGGTCGGGTGGGGGGGGGGCGGGGTATGTGAGACTGCTGTTCTGTTGCTCCTGGGGCAGCTGTGAGGGGCCGTGCTGCTGTTGCTGCGTGGGCTCCTGGTACGGGTGGGAAGGAATTGCGCAGACTTGACGCAAGCACGTTGTATGAGATCTGGTGGCTTCCATCGAATGGGTAGAGCGTTGTGATGGGCTGGGTCCATTTGCAATGGGCGTACTTTTTCTTCATCAGGTCTCGAGTGCGGTACTCTCTTCGGATGGTCTCCCGCCACCTGCAGATGCACGAACAAAGAGAATGCAAAGAAATTATCCGGTCTAGATATCTCTACGGTAAGCGGGAGTTCAGTAGACGGAGCGACTGACTGACCACATGTCGAAGCTGACGGGGTCGAAGACCAGAGGCCTGCAAGGAAGGAAGAGAAAGGATAAATGCCCATCGAGGAAAAAAATGGAAAGCGAGCAGTGCGAAGCACAGGATACTGACTGAAGGTCGCTTTTCTGGGGCATCTTGCGGGTGCTGTCCGGAGAGGGTTTGGAATCTCCGAGGTTGCGCAGAGTGTTGCTCTACGTGTCAGACTGCCTGACCTGAGGCAGTGAACAACGGTAGCTGGTACTTGAGCAGAGAAGAAGAACAAGCGATGAATACGGGTGAGCCTGCCTGTAAGAAGTCAAGAAGTTTTGGGGCTGAGAAAAACACGGTCTGGTGCTGAGTTTGTGCTTTCATCCTTTTTCTACACTGTTCTGGAGAAAACCTAACTTGGCGACAGTCAAGGGTAAAAGAGTTGGCGACGGGACGATTCATATGCGCGGTGCCTTGCCTGCGCGGCGGCCGGATCCATGCATGTCGCGCGTCGTCGATCGACTCGAGATGACTCGAGCGTCGAGTCGGGCGCCTTTTTTTCAGTACCATGCAACAGTACTTCAAAATTCTTTCCTGCACTTTGCAGAGATTTGTTGCAGCAAACGTCCTCTCGTCTATTCACTCGAGGAGGGGACGGAGGGGCCCGTTCCAGGCGGAACCCCTCTTGGCTCGCGACATGGCCGCGTTCTCTGTTCCCGGGCAGGGGGCAGGGGGCGCCGGCGGGGAGTGAAGGAAGGAGTGAAATAAAGAAGGAGTAAGAAGGAAATAAAATGAAGTCATCGGGTGGGGAGAGGCCAGCGGTTGTAGAGAAAGAAAAGTTTAAAGAAAAGACAGATGAAAGTATGACAGTTGAGTCCGGCGTAGTCAAAGGTGGAGAAAAGCGGTGAAGACATTGTGCTCGATAGCATAAATAGAAGAAATACTAGGCAAAGACGCGATAGCAAGGCAGGTCGTTGCAAAATCAACCTGACTGGATAGACTCTAGGCAAACAGGTCTAGGCACGACTCCCAAGGCCGAGCAGTCTACGGCCGGTATGCTGGGACGTGCTATGCATCCCCGAACCGTTGAGAAACCATGCTTGCAGATCCTTAATTGTCACTGATTTGTCACTGAGAATTAAACGCATTGAAACCCGCTTCA
This sequence comes from Chromera velia, assembly GCA_018398765.1. Classification (NCBI taxonomy): domain Eukaryota; family Chromeraceae; genus Chromera; species Chromera velia. Next base: position 6,646 of record JAHBMJ010004903.1, on the reverse strand, counting down.
TGGTCGACTGCCTTCTTCTCAACGTATATAAGTACGTCCGAGCATGTCCGAGCCGAGAATTATGACAATAAACACTTCGATCGCTGGAACTTCGCAGAAGCACATTTCTACGGTCGATCGTTTCGCTTCAGTTGAACTGCAGCAATTTAATTTCGCCCTATCTAGCGGCGTGTGCCGTCTCTAGTTCTCGGCGCCCTCTCTTGCTGGCCTTCATTTTTTTCTTCCACTGATATCAGCAGATTATCAGCAGTGGTCCTCTTGGTTGTTTACGCTCTCGCTGAGCTTTTCCCACCCTGGTCGTAAAAATGCAAGGAGAAGCGGAAAGCGCGGCTGAAAATCTGACGACAGGCATAGACCTGCAGCCTTCGAGAGAGAAATTACTCTGTGTGCTCCTAAAAAGCGTCACGCCAGCTTCTATTGGGGTATCGAATATGATAGCCTTAAATCGGGATGGTTATGGTGTGGCTTGGCTTTGTCTGTGTGCTGCCAAGAAGGGGAAAGTTCAGCCTGGGGTTTCGTCTCTCGATTTGTCGGGTTGCAGCCTGTCCCCCCGACGGATTTTCTTCGTCCTTGACCGGCTCCCGAACTCTGTGGAGGGATTGAAATTGGGTCCCTCTGCGGTGAAGGGCCCGGCTCTTCCTCTTCTTCGTCATTTCCTGGAGGGTGTGGGGGGGGAGGAGGCTGGTGGGGGGACGCCAGACACCGAGAGGCTCTGTTTGAAAAGCTTGAGCTTTGCTGATTCCGCTTTGAATTCCTCGGAAGCTGAAGTGATTTTTTCGGTGTTGCCTCCATCTCTCGAGACGCTTATCTTGAAGGGTAATCCTCTCGGTCTTGGGGCAATCAGGGGGCTTGCAGAGAGAATCAAGGGAGGCATGATGTCTTCCCTCCTTCATCTGGATTTGGAGGGGACGCGGTTGAATGATGAGGGTCTGCAGATTCTCTGTGGGGCTGTGGAGGGGAAGTCTCTGAAATTGGAGACGTTGAATCTGTCGGGAAATAGGTTAGGAGTGGGTGGTATGGAGAAACTGTGCTCGGTTTTACGCGTTGCTTCTCTGCGAGAAATGCGTGTGCTGTTGCTGCGGAGGTGTGACTTGTCGGATGACGCAGTGGAGCGCGTCGTTGAGTCTATGGCAGGCGGCGACCTGCCAAATTTAGAGATGCTGGATTTGGAGGAGAATTTCAGTTGCATCGGTCGTTATCTTTGCCCTTTAGGGTGGGCTCTCCGTAAGGGTGCAGTGCCTCGTCTGAGGGTTCTGAATCTGAACAGGGCATTTTTGCCTGCAGCTGATCAAGAGGCCCTGAGTGCCTTTCTCGGTGTTCTGAAACTTAACACCGGTGAGTGCCCACCGGAACTTCATGTGCACCTTGATTTGTCCCCCTTCCGATTTCTTGATCTTGATGAAGAGATTGTGCGCGTCATCGGAACAGGTACGCTTGCTTCTCTCCGTACTCTCATTCTGTATCTTCGAAGTGACGAAGCCAGAGTGTTTTTCGAAGAAATGGTTGCAGCCTCAGTCCCAAATCCGCTTGAGAGGCTTGACGTTTCTCTCGACCTTGTTGCTCATCAGAGTGATGAAAAAGAGGTGTTGAGGCTAGTGTCTGAGACCATTCAAATGGGGCGTTTGGACTGTATGCGGAAGTTCCAGATTCGTTATTTTGCAGAGACAGACGAGTTAGCGGAGGAAAGGAAAACTGCCGTCCTCACAGCCCTCTGCATCAGGCAGCTCCCACGTCTCTCTGAGCTTGTGCTCAGTGGTATGTTGAATCAGGCAGGGGCTGAGGCCGTTGCTCAGGCAGTGAGGGGTGGCCATTTGTCAGGCCTTCGGAATCTTAGCCTGGCAAGGGGTTCTGGCACAAGAGCTTTGTTGGAGCAAGTCATTGGGGGAGTTGTTGAGAGTGAGAAGGGATTACCGCTTTTGGAGACGCTGGAGCTGTCAGAAGGGGGGG
>JAHBMJ010004900.1:40328-76435 GCA_018398765.1 Chromera velia | reverse complement strand
GCCCGCTATGAATGGTCTTCTTGCTTATGTCAGGCAGGAATTGCGTCGTCTGCGTTCCCGTGTGTACTGGTGCAGGACTAGTGACATGAGGGCAGATAGACAGACCAAGCTCATGTTAGAGCGCTGCAATGGTAACGTTCCTTCCACTGTGAGAGTTGAGAAGAAAGAGAAAGCAGGAGCACGTGTTAAGAAGATTGACTTTGCGAAGCGATCGAGCATGTACATGAGAGTCAGTCGGCGTTGTGGGTAGACAGACAGCTCTATATTTGTTCCTTCGTCTGTGCCTCAGTCAGGGGATGATTGTTGAGCCGCCATGCATGAAGTGCCCGCCGCCATACGCGCCGCCTTATAGATTGATGAGCCATGCCGAGCTGCATGCATGCATGTGCATGCTTTTTCATACAATTTGAATTAATTGCAATCAATAGTAGCATGCTCATAAAATGCAATGAGATGAAACGGCTGAACAATGAAAGGAACGGGAATATGCAATGCATCCTGTCCTTCAGTCTTTCCCTGTAAGAAGATCTTAAGAGACTCTAATGATAAGCTTCTAGTTGAGAAGATCTAGTGGCTTCTAGGGTCTTTCAGATGCCAAAAGTGGAATCACACCTGTCATTGCGAAACGAAAACTGGTTCACCACAGCGCAGAGTCATTAACAAGAAAAATCTTCAAACCTCGTGCGGTCTCCTTCTTGTCTCTCTGTCTTCGAGACCTACAGAGTCGCAACGTTGCCACCATGCGAAGACATAATTCACTATTCTCTTCAAAGCATGCTTCACAGCGACATGCAGACACTGACTCTTCTTGTGGTGATGCCTGTCCTTGGCAGGGCAGCAAACGAGAGGGAGACGCCGTCTCGTCAACAAGAGCTTGAGCTACCTCAGCTATCAGGCCAGAGGGTCCAGACCGATCAATCTGCATAGAAAAGAAGTGCCTCCAGGGATTGAAAGCAAGATCAGTACAATGTTAGCCACGGATGATAAATGGATACACTGTCAGTATATAGCACAGTAACTATCACAGAGTCTTGAGTCTTAGCCCTCTTGGGTTCATTTTGCATGGCTCGGTCATGGCTTGGTCTGCAAGCCTCGCATCCATGCGATGTGGCCCCAGAAAGTTCACCGATTTAAATTGAGGGTTCCGAAAAGTTTCTATATGCGCATTAATTGTTTTCTAATGCGAGACACAAGAAAAGTTTCTTTCAATCACCTCTAGAAGATCCCTAATCTCCAGGATCCTGGACTTCCCGAGGTTTTCTCTCTATTCGTATCGCGAATTGATATGCCCACAGCCTATATGAGTCTCCAATACTATACTTAACGTCTGTCCTAATGTTTTGCTTACATACCTACGTTCTGTCCTACGGAGATCCTTATACGTACGTTCCTACCGTCTCATGAGGAGGACTGTCTTAGGATCGATCCTTCACTCTCATCGGTTTCTTCTCTTCACTCAATTGCTCGATCCGACTCGATCACTTTTCTCTTCTTTTCTTTTCTTTGTACATGCATGCATGCTTTTTTATTCAAATGTGTTTGGATCTCGCAATGCGTGCGAATCCCGTGATCTTGAGTGACTTTGACGCTCGTACTGCGAGGCGGCGAGATGCTATTTGAAGAGCGGCTTGGGCCCTACCAGAGCCGAACTTCCCAGTGAGACAGTGCGAGAGCTATAGCCTACTACTCAGCTAGGTGACTTAGGTAAGTCTTGATGGGTACTGTCACTTAAGATCACATTAAACAGAAGTAATTAAACTTTTTCTAACTTTTTCAATCCCCCGGTGGCCGGGCCGGTGCTTCGATCACCGACAACGTACATCAAAAATTTTTGGGCGTACTAGGGCGTACTATATCGGGTAATATCCGGTTCCTGGTCTGGGTACACGTACACTCTAAGTTTACGTTAACACAATTTAATACGGGCTGACATCATACAGCGTAACACTCCGAATATACTGGTTACACTCCGATTTTACTGGGCGTAACTAGGCGTTGGCAAAAAAAAAAAAACGATCAGATAAGATATTTTTTACTTTCTTTTTTACTTTTTAACGATGAACAATTATGAACACTTAACACTTGAAATTACACTTAACAACAGTTTTGCAACACATTAACAACACGCATACAATATTTAAACAAATTTCAATATCAGTTGTTTGACTGAAAAAGAAAAAAACTAGATTTTTACCACATGAATATGAATGAATGAATGAATGAATGAATGAATGAATGAATAAATGAATGAATGAATGAATGAATGAATGACTAAACCGGTGGGGCCGAGCTCCTGGCATCCATATAATCTAAAAACAAATCCAATATGAATGAATGTTCTTGCATAATGCAGTATAGTACCATATGGTACGAACCTTTCAAGACATACATTAGCGAATCATCTTTTGAACCACAGCAGGAACCACAAGAAAAACTGTGAAGGTTTATACTAACTATAGATTCAGTCGAACATTCACCTTGAGATTCACACTAGGATTCACATTGTGCGGCGGGTCGGTGTCAGTTGTTCACCATCGGTCTCGGTCAGTCCGCCATTTTAAGGGAGAATTCAAGAGTCAAGACGATGAAGACAAGACCCTTCGGCACCCTAGTTTGCACCATGCAGGGCTTATGAGGGCATTTGGGTGCAGTGGAAGTCTCTGGGGTCAGCCTTGAGTACTAGGGCCCGACTGTTTGGAGTAAGGTCTGCGCCTTGTTTCCTTTAATTGCTTCCGTGAGGTCCGACAGGACATCTGCGAGAGAATATAGGGGAACGAGAAGAAAGATCTTCTATCAACACGTGATAATAACCTTCATGTATCCGGTGAGAGATCCGTCGATCAATCGAAAGACCCCGGCCATCGTCAGGTGACATAGCTTGGAGGGTCAGACCAGGGACCTTTTGTGTGTATACATCCTCTCAATGCTTTTCATAATTGTTTGTGCCTGTGACAGGCTCACAAAGCAACACCAAGGCCCCCCCTTCCAAAGTCAGACACCAAGAGAACCTTCTCCTCACTACAGTGAAGGTGACTGTCTATGCCAATGATCTTTCTCCTTCCTTCCAGTGGCATAGACTTTCTTTCTCTGATGATGCTACATGCGCATTAATTCTGCATTCCAATTCCAATCAGGAGAAGTGAGTGCGCATTAATTCTGCATTCCAATTCCAATCAGGAGAAGTGAGTAAAGCATTCAACCAACCTTTCAGGCTCTCCCTCATCCTGTCAGCGCGGATTCCGTCAGTCTCAGAGACCCCCAGGAAATTCAGGGCAATCGTCTCGAGGGGGAGGGGGTGAGAGGTGAGTGCACCGCCGTCTCCTTGCAACCTTCCTGGGGCCTGGGTGGGTGAGTGCCTTGGAATGTGCCGCCCTCCCCCCGACAGCAGTTTCTTGTTAGGAGGATGCCGACAGGAGAGACGGGACCCCAGGAGGGCACAGGCAACGCTCAGCACGTCTGCCTTCTCACAGCGCATAACAACCTGCAGGCATACAGCCACTCAGATAAAGAAAGAGACCGAAGAAATTTTTTCAAAAACCAACGAAAACGACGATACTCTTCGCCTCAGTAGACTTTGGCTTTTCCCGAAATGCCCTTTTTTCGCAGACTGACTCTGCGAAATCCAATGGGAGGAGACGAACGTAAGAGGTGAATGTGTGGATTGAGCATCAAGTGAGGCTGTGGAAAAGAAAATGGGTATTGAGAGACGACGGTTGCGAAAAGAGAGAGGGAAATGAGAAAGGAACGAAGACAGTGTGCTCCCGACCCCCTCTCGCTCTCTTCCACAATCCGAGCTAGAGCACGACAGGAGGAAAAAACAAAAGAACAAAACATCAACGGACCCCGCGGACGACGGCCTCGAGGAAAATCAAGAGAGCGACTGATGTGGCCCTCCTGATATCGTTTATCAGTTGCTCCCCGCCGTCTCGAACAGAAGCCGCCTGGGGAGCTGACAGTCTGGGGATGGCTGTAGCAGCAGAACAGTGAGAAGAAGAGGAAGAGGAAGAGGTGGGGGCTCGGGGTGGGTCAGCAGAGGAAGTGCAGGACCGCACCGCAAAAGGCATGAAGCTGTTGATCAAAGCACACACGCGTCTCCCTTTATTTCGAAGGTCAAACCCCAAAAGTCGCAGCAGCCTCTGCTCTGCCTTCACGACCCCATCCCGCGCCTTCCAGTACTGCAGACAGACAGACAGACAGACAGACAGAAAGTTACACACACACACACACACACACACACACACGCACGCACGCACGACAGAAAGAGAGGAGATGGAGGGAAAGAGGAGCGCAAATACGGACGCGTACACTTCACAAGAACAGAGGGCAAAACAGAGGGGCTCTTCGTTCCATTCCCCCCCCTTACACATGATCATACACATGCATGCATGACAGCGCATGAAGAGAAGCGTGCGGCAAGCATGGAGAGAGAGATGTATGGGGAAGGAAATTGAAGTGGCACCCATTCACATACACCCTGACTGAGAGGGCAACAAGAATGCGCCAAAGAGAATTTGTTCGGGGGTCAACAGACCCTAAAAGGGCAATAAGAGTTCAGAGCGTCGGTGCACATGGATCGGAAAAGAGGAAAGTCAGCGTCACCGAGACTGAAGTCAGTCAAGTGACCCAAGAGCAGACACTTGAAGAACGAGAGCAAATAGCCGATGGTGACTAAGACGTCATGGGAGTGAGCACGACACCTCTCATGTATTCCACAAAGAAAGGGAGGTTCCGCAAACTTGCTGGGAAAATACAGAGACAAAAGAGAAGACGGACCTCTTCAATATCTGGAGGTATCCAATCACTCACGTTCCGACGTCCTTCCTTCCCCTCCCCGTCACTGTAATTCGACAACGCACCCTCATCACACCCTGCTGTCTCCCCTTCCTTTCTCGAATTCTTCTCGGACGGCCTGCCCATGTCCGTTCCCACAGGAATATGTCCTTCGTCTATCATCATATCACTCGTTTCGTCCTCATCCCCCCCTTCTTTCCGACCTTTTTCCTCATCATCATTATCATCCTTCGCCTCCTCTGTTTTCTGTCTCCTCCTACTAACAGATACGCCCGTGACCTCCTCGGAGTCCAATTCTCCGGTGGGCAACTCTGCCCTCTTTCTCTTCGTCTTGCCTCCACCCTTCTCTCTGTCTCGACCTCCATCTTCATCCTCTCTTCCCGACGGGGGGCTTTCTTCCTCTTCCTTTCGCACCAGGGGTTGACTGAGAAAGTCCAAACAATTCCATAAATCTGCACAATCATTGTCCCGTGCATCGACACGAAAAACATGTGAGTTCAAAAGAGCATGACCAAGGCCGCCGAGAGTGCACGCACGGTCTCGTCAAAAAAGGGAGCCAGACGGAGGGAGGCCCAAAGGACAACGTTGAGAATCAACGATTTACCCTACAAAACAAAAAATAACTGAGGAAAGAAAGAAGAAGAGACAGAAAGACAACAAACACAGCATCTGAGATGCCCTCGTCCGCCCCCATTCTTCCTTCCTTCTAATAGACAGTCAAATTATCCATCCATGCAGTCAGTCTACCCAGTTGAGTCGGCCCTGTCTCGTCTCCTGCCTGCCTGACCTCTCACGCGCACTTCATCTTCCCCGATCTTCCCGGCCAGAAACAGGGCCGCAATCTGCATGTGCTGCATTGAAAGAAAAAGAAGAAAAGAAAAGAGAGAATGTTCTGCTGCCAAGTGTGTGCGGTGAAAGAAGAGATGCAGAAGAGAAACGACACATCAGAAAGAGAAGAATCGAAGGACAGGCTGCAGGGGAAACGAAGAAAGAAATGTGAGAGAGACCGAATCTGAGGTGAAGTGATCGTCTTCCCGATTGATTGTGAGGTCGAAAAGAATGTCAATAGCTCTGGCGCTCTTCCTCTGGCTATCTCTTCCTCGCTATCTCACGCAAACATAGACAGAGAGGAGCCGTTCCTCCCATACGCACTGCCAGAAGAGAGCGAAGGGGGGGGGGGATGGGGGAGGGAGAGGGAGAGAAAGAGCGCCAGAGACTGGGACGCATTTAGAAGGCACGCTCCGGAATGTCAGATTCAAACCACTCAGCCTCGACCAAAAACTTCAAAACTGTACTTTCCTTTTCTCTCTCACTCTGTACGTTGACTGTTGTGGCTTCTCCTTTTTCCATTTCTCACGCCAATGCCCCCCCCCGGCTTGTGTTTACACTTTTCTTTCTTCCACGGCCAACGGTCTCACTCGCTGCTTGATCTGTTTCTCCTCTTCCCACCTGCCGACAGGCTCACCGGGCATTTCGGAAATGGACAGTCGTCCCACAGAGAAGGGTCTTGTGACTGCTCATAACTGTCGAAAGCTTCCTGAGACAGAACAAAGAAAGAAAGGAGCGAATAAGAAGCAAAAGAGGAAGGGAGAGAGAAAAGGGATATTGAAAGAAGGAGAGAAAGCAGGAGTATTGTCATTTCTCTTTTCATTTTTCCCTTTCCACATCAATTCCTTCCCTCGGTTGCTCGCCTTAAAAACGCCCCCCTCAACGTACCACTGCACCCCTACTGAGTATCACCACATCTTCATGCTGAACCGCGCACCGTCAACCCCATACAGTTATCACGAGAACGATACATACCGACAATAAGAGACAGAAACAGCCCACCTGCCCACCCACGCACCTGCAGAAGCCAGGCTGCCGTTGCTGCATTTGGCAGCTCCCTGCAACCAGCCATTCGAAAGGAGGAGTGAAGGAACGGAAGAAGGGTGCAGCATCCCGAGGTGAAACAGGAAAAGGCCAAATGCTACCACTGATTGCATGCAAGCCGTACAGCCACACACGAATGTGTCAAAGCACCCAAAAAGCTGCTTCAGATGCGCTGAATGCGGAACCGTGTTACCTGCGCCAGCGGTCGGCCGATACAGTGCAAGAATCGAACAACTACAGGCAAGTGATAAAGGAGACGGGCAAAACACAGAGACGGAGCTCACTAACATTCCGCACTCTCGGGCTACACTCACAACTGCCTCTGCTGCGGCAGCCTTCTGCTCCTCCACATCAGCCAACGGCTCGTCACCACTTGCACTCATCTCCAGAGCAGGTCGAACTCTTGAATTCGAACTGCGCAGATCTCAATTATTACACAAGAATTTCTGGACAACGAAGTTCTGGGAAGGTTTTCACAAAAGGGCAGCGGCTTCCCTCGCAAGCGAGTCATACACCACAAGTCCCCTAGCTCTCACGCGCAGTCACAGACTCACAGCCTTAGCGTGAAGGAAGACTGGGAAGTTACTGCCTACTGCGGCAAGCCCGACGATCATGCATTGCCTGATCCACTTTGATCATCTTTGATCTTGCAACGCATGCATGCGCCGTCTACGCCCAGCATAATACGCATCATATACGCATAGCATACGCATAGCATACGCCCAGCTGACATGCATTTTTGTGTGTGTCAGACTGATGATTCGTACATATATACCCAAAGACAACCAATTTGGTGCCACTACAGTGACACGATTGCCGGTGGAACTTGAAACCCATGAATACATTAGTACACCGTCCAGTCAACTGTTTCCCCACTGACTGTCCCCTTCATTTTCAGCAGCACGCAGAACGACTGTCTGATGGAGGGAAGTCCGATTATTTTTCCGTCTCTGGCATGATGCCGTCTCCTGATGAGGGACAGACACGGTTGTAGCCTGTGCAAATGAAGAGAGGATTGCCCCGGTCGCTTGTCCGCTGGGTGCTTCAGCACAAATGGATCGTCCTCTTTTTTACATGGTGGACTGCCGTTCTGCTGGGGACTCTTCTCATGGTGAGATCACAGCTCCGAGCAGCGACAGATAAAGCGAGACATTTGGAAGAGAAAGTGGAACAAATTCTTTCCTGCGTATCACGAAGGGAAAAGGCCCTGTCAAAGACGCAGATTCGCTTCAAGAACCCCTGTGTGATGGAGTCGTGTCCCCGACACAACCCGCAGTATTCAGCAGCAGAAGCCGCACAGGCAGAGGGAGGGGGGGAGTTCTCGTTTGGGTATTTGAAAGAGGAGAGATTTCCTTTGGCGTCTCCATTGGAAGACCTGACCCGCATCCCCCCGTCTCTTGATTTCTCCTGGTGCAAACTTTCAGAGATTGAAGTACCCGACCACGAGCTTGCGGCTGCACGCTCGTATGTGAGTTCGAGAAAAATTGTGTTTGTGGGGATTGTGCACAATGGACTGAAGACCGGTCTGCCCAATATCATTTTCTCTCTTTGGAACATTGGTCGGATGTTTGCAGATTTTGGGATGGTCTTTTATGAGAATGATTCTGTCGACGGTACAGACGAGTGGCTGCGTCGTCTCGCCGCGAAATTTCCGCACCGTGTCGTTGTCAAAACCGAAAAACTGACGTCGGGAGTGGGAGCGAAAGAAAAACATTTCCAAGCCGTGAAGACCCAGGAGACCATTCCTGTACCATGGCAGTGTGGGTATGTGCGTCACAACGCACTAGCCACGTATCGGAATTCCGCCCTTGACCTTTTCCTCTCTTCCCCCTTTCGGAGTTTCGACTTGACCGTCTCCGTTGACTGGGACCTTGGAGAATTCCCCATACGTCCCGAACATTTCCTGACCAACTTTGTTCCCCGGGCTCCTGCGGATTGGAATTATATTTGTGCTGCAGGGTACCAAGGCCAACTGTTCCAGTGGAGGACTCCGTTTGGTCTGTATGACACCTTAGCGTACAGAGATGCTCAGAGGCCCTGGGGGTGCATGGATCACCCGTCGGGGCCTTCAGGTTTTGTGCGGTTTCATCAAGACGAGCTGCCGTGGGAGGACCTGCGGCCGGTGGGAACCGACTTCTTCCGGCCTGTGCTTTTGTGCTCTAGTGGGCAGGTGATGGTCAAAACTGCAGACTTGCTGGAAAGCGGCTGCAGGTGGGGGTCGGATCCGGAGACTGGAGAGACGGAGTGGGTGGAGTTCGGAAGGTGTCTCCGTGAGTTTGTCGAGAAAAAGGGAAGGACGGAACAGAACCTAGGATTTTGGATGAACCCTTATTGGGCAACAAGATATTGATGTTGATTGATTGAATTCATGAATTGAATGAATGAAGTGAGAATATATTGATGTTGATTGAATTCATGAATTGAATGAATGAAGTGAGAATATATTGATGTTGATTGAATTCATGAATTGAGTGAATGAAGTGAGAAGATTGAATTCATGAATTGAATGAATGAAGGGAGAAGATGTTGATATTGATTGAATTCATGAATTGAATGAATGAAGTGAGAATATCTTGATGTTGATTGAATTCATGAATTGAGTGAATGAAGTGAGAAGATTGAATTCATGAATTAAATGAATGAAGTGAGAAGATGTTGATATTGATTGAATTCATGAATTGAATGAATGAAGTGAGAATATATTGATGTTGATTGAATTCATGAATTGAATGAATGAAGTGAGAAGAACGCCTCTTTGAGCGGCTGTACGTCCATGCCCGTGCGGATTCTTTCATGATGCTAGACTAGCTGGTGATCTTTGAGATGCATGTCATTTGTCTTTCTTTTGTTTTCTTCTTGTTGGTCAGCTAGCAGAGCCGAGCTTTGGTAGTGAGTATTCAGTAAGCCACAGTTAAGAACAAGGACTGCAAAGGTCAGCGTATGATCGCATTCAGGTGTATGACTTGGGGGGAGCAGTGTCTTCTTCAGCAGGTGAGCAAGACAGAAAAGCACAAAAAAAACGCTCTTAATAGATCTGACGAGGAGTGGGCTGCATGGGCGGGAGGGACCAGGAGAGAGAGGGAGGGAGAAGGGGAGAAAAGCAGGTGTTCAGCGAGGGTGAGGGTAGGTGGGAGAGAGAGGGTGAGGGAGAAAAGCAGGTGTTTCAATGACACTCTCTGCCCAGGTGTTTCTGTATAGAGGTGTTTGCATTGTTTAGCGAGGGCCGGGCTTGATTAAAAAGGGGATGAGAGAGGAAGTCTCAGGAAGAAAGGGCCTGAAAGGCAGGTGTTGAGCAACAGTGGTCCGTCACTCTAACAGCGAGGTTATAGTAGCATGAGTAGAGGCCATCTCAACATGTTTATCTAGATGTTCATTTATCTCTAACTAAATGTTTTTAAATAAATGAATGACTATAACCGTTTAACGAAATGTTTAAACTAAAGTGAGAACCATTTTATCTTATCCAAATTTTAAGTTTTATCAATCAATTATGATTGAAATATTTTTAGTAAAAAAGAAAAAAACCGAGAAAAAATCTTTATAAATTAAATTCATCAAATTTAAAAGTTTTAAATTCAAACTTTTTACTTTATGCTTTACTTTCAGTCTTCGCTGAGGGGAAGACAAGGGTTCGCATATGTTGTATATATGCATAAATCGATTGACACATGCTATGGGTGTGGGGGTATATTATAACACCTTTGTACTAATCTATCACCCAGCCTGCGTGCCCTACCACGCGCTCTACTGTTTATGACCTACCTAGGTATGCCCGCTAGCGACACTAGCCTACCGTGGGCCCTTTGGCACGCCACCATTGCCAGCGGGGTAGGCCTCTCTGCCTGCTAGCGACACTAACCTACCGTGGGCCCTTTGGCAGGCCACCGTTGCCAGCGGGGTAGGCCTCTCCACCCCCGATCTAGCATACTGAGTCTCACATCTTTGTGTGATGTGATAGAGACACCCAACCAGTTATGATGAACGATGCACCGGGACAACCGTTACGTCTCGGTGCTTGCCCGAACTGGAATTCAGGCCGGGCCCGGAGATCTAGTACTGGGAGGGTGGGCAGGTAAATTTTGGATTCTTTCTGAGGTATCCGCTACCCCGAGTATACGGATTGAGCGACTCTGTTCCTTATTGCCTCGAGGCCAAGAGCTGACGTTCAGAAACCCTTCCCGATTTCTGTGAAATTCAAGGAATTTCTAATTCTATGCGCACGCTCCTTAAGCCTTGGAGGGTAAAATAGTTATATCTGTGACACTTTTGGCGGTGTCATCCAAGGAACGCACATATAGCAGGCGCCGCTATCGTAGGCCGTCACTTGCTTTCAGGCTATCTACGGCTGAGCCTTAGTTCTGGCTCTACTTCCAATATTTTGTCTGTATGATCGCTCTGCTAGAACTATCATCTCAGCCTCCGTGCCCTACCACGCACTCTACTGTTTATGACCTAGGTCTGGTTTATCTGCCAGCTTAGGGTATGCCCGCTAGTGATACTAGCATAGGGGTGTAAAATCTCTTTTAAACGGGGGGGGGGAACCCCGTCGGCGGGGCAGGCAAGAGCCTATCCGACGGGGTGGCCCCGTCCTTCGGACGGAGCCGCAGAGCGCGAACGGGGGAGACCCCATCAGATCTGGAGTCCTAAGAGCTCGAACGTACCCCCCCCCCCTGTTCTTATATCCCTATACACTAGCCTACCATGGGCCCTTTGGCAGGCCACCATTACCAGCGGGGTAGGCCTCTCCACCCCCACACCGCTTTTGGGGCAGACAAATCTTGCGACAACGTGTGTAACGTACAGTGCAACGTACGCTCCTCGAGTTAATTAAACGTCTTGTCTCGTCCAGACATGCACCGGAAATCGCACCGGAAACCAACCACTGCATGGCTCATCGCGCGCCCCGCGGACCTTTTTCTCACTTCGGCGCGCAAAGCGCGCGAACTCACTTGTATGCTGAAAAAAAAAATTAAATTATTAAATGCATGAATTTGTATTGGAATTGGTAAGCATGCACGCATGCATGAATGCAGTTAGCCATCTCCGTCTCCGCAAAATGCACACGCAAAGAACGTCTATGCCGCCTGCCTTCCAGGAAGCTTCCGTCAACACGTACATCAGCCATATAGCTCTTCTATGATACATACGGCAGTCCAACAGACGGGTTCTGGAGTCGTTTGCTCTGCATCCGCAGAACGGCATACATACATCCTTTGCATTCCGCCTTCGAATCTCTGTGTGAAACAGTAAGTACCGAATCGACACTCAACAGCTGCAACGCTCAGTGTCTTTTCACCCAATGATTTCCGTACGTGTATTTCTGCTGTTGTTGGTCTTGCTGGGTGCCTGCTCCGCAGTGCGTCTCCGCCCTGCCTCGAAGGCTAAAGGCGAAACGGTCCTTCTCCAAAAAGCAAATTCAGATCTGGGACCTGGTGCAGACGGAGAGATGACGGGATTCCGCCCGGCCGACCTCAACCCTACGTCGACGCAACCAACAGGCACAAAGCCCACCTTTGTGAAGAAGCCCCCTTTCCCCACTGGTCTTCCCTTCGACAGCTCGCCTTTGAATTGGGGGAGGCCGCTTGGACCCTCGGAAGGACCGGAAGGGTTCAAAAAGTACGGCCCGATCCATTTTCCCATCAGATGAGACGAGTCCCCTGGTTGAGTCCGTTTCCGGCTTCAAAGATAAAACCCAATGAATGGACATGCAGCAGGGCAGCACAGCTTGAAGGGATCCTCACGAAAATGGTTTTACAGTCAAAAGCGCGACACATGCAATAGTCGGCAATACCATGATCAGGCCGCCGCAGCCGGAGAAAGAGTGCAGAAGGCCTGCAAAAGTCACCATTGACGCACTCGACGCTGCACGCATCTGGCTTTGCTGCGGTACAGTCTGAAAGTCAGCTGACGAACGCCGCTTGAAGGGACCGCTTCCCTCGCACCACGGTCTGCAAGGATGGAGGCACTTTGTGAAGCCATGCTTCAATGGAGGTGTTAGCGTGTCAATTGTAGCCTTCGTGTAATCAATCACTGGTTTGCAAGACGATGAACCAACGAACCAGCTTTGCTTGCTCTTCGGTCATTGACATCGGTACACGCACCAATGTCATCTTTCGTGAGTCACCCATTAAGTATATCTGTATATCTCTCCATCCACCCATCCATCCATCCATCCATCAATCCCTGCGTCTGTCCGTTTGGTTACTAGGTTTGGTTGGTAGCCTATCATTGGATTCGCCTGCGGTCAGTTCTGCCTGTCTGTCTGTCCGTCCGTCTGTCCGCCCGTTGATCTATGAGAAAGGAAGCAAGGAAAGGAAAAAAAAAAAAATAACATACAGCCTGAGTGTGCACTTCAAAGTCTACGCCCTGCATGCACTCCATAAAAAAAAAAGTTTCCGATCTTTTCATATGACTCCAAAACCGCTTTTTTTTTAATTTTTTGTTTCTCTTCCGTCAAACAACTGTTGTTTGAGTGTTGCAATACGCATGTCAAGTGTTGCGCACGAGTTTGCGCAATTGTTATTGACTGTTGTTCAAATTAGAATAGGGCTTTGAAAGGGTGCACCTCAGAAAAGCTGCAAACCAAGAAGCTGCACCAGATGCATCGCAGCATCTGTTGTCCGAGTCGCCTTTTTGCTCACATTTTAGGCTGTTTCACATATTATAAAAGTTTCAAGTTGTGTAGCTAATTTATATCATAGAAAGCTTTTAGGACTTAAATAAGGTACCTTTTAATTGACTGGTAGAAACACTGGAAATCATGCAGGCGTAGAAACCTAGTTTTTATAAACGGTGCATCTTATTTTGCACATGTTTTACATGGTAAATTGCACCTGATTTAATTAAGGTGCAAACTTTTTTTTGCACCAGCACCACCACCTTTAATAATTAATAGGCACATTTTTTCAGCCTTAAACTAAAAAATAATTGCCACACACCATTTTTTTTTTTTAGTTTTTATTTAATGCTGCCCTTATAGTTTTTTTAGCAAAAAATGAAGTTCGACAAAAATTACATTAAATTTCAAAAAATCTCTGTGAAATTATATGAAATTAACTAGGAAATTAATTATGCAGTGGAACATCAAACCGTGCCTAAACCGGCAAGTTTATATAATATTACATTGACCTAGACATTGACATTGAATGCTAGCATTGAAGGACGAATCTGATTGAATCATGAGTATGACTCGCAATTAATTAACAGTAATGAACTCTAGGAGGAACTAGGAAAACCGGTCTAGAAAACAGTGCTAAGTTAACACTGCTAACCAGTGGGTGACGCTGTGGGAGAGGGGTGCATGAATGGCCTTGCATGTGCATAGGAACACTGTGGAAAAAGCTGGACAGTCTGAGAGGCGACCTTGGAGGCGAAAAAAGCAGGTCCGACAGGCAATGACAGGCAGACTGTGGTAGATTGGCACGCAGACATCGATCAACGGTCTTGCGAAAAAAAAAGCCAAACACGAGAAAAACAACAAAGAAACAACCTGTTGGACTCGTGCATGATAACAAACTTTTGTGACAACGTATGATGACTAACTTCACGACCAATCGGTGGACCCTTGAGCACGTAATTAAGGAAATTGACGGAAGGAGAAATGCAATGAACCAGAGGAAGAAGGGTCACAGCAGCAGCAGCAGCAGCAGCACTCATCAAACAGTCAACCAAGCTCAAAAAAGCAATCGAACCACAAGGCTTCCAGCCGACCTTTCACATGCACGTCATTTCTATTTCATCCAACCAATGCGGAAAGAAAAACAACCACACACACTGCATGCGGGGCATGAAAGAAAAACAACCACACACACTGCATGCGGGGCATTCACACAACAGACCAGACGGTGACACCACAAAAGGCTGCCGGAACAAAGGGAGAGGAAAAGAACGTCGAGAGGGCGAGCATGCGATGGATTTGACTCTCTTTCAGAATGCAGCGGCACACGAGAAGAAGAAATTTGGACACAGCCTGTACTCATTCAGCCTACATCGACATGCATGCAATTAATTACGCATTCCGTCGAATTCAACGAAATAGATCATACCCCAGGATCGTCCCAGGTCCGAGTATGTCACACGGTTTGCAGATGATCGTATGGATTTTTAGAGCGATCCCAACTTTGTTCATCACCTGATGTCCCATGAAGAAAACCGCGTAATTCCCCCACCTTTCAAGCACATCCGAGTCAACAGAGGAACGAACCAATCGATCCCCAAAGATAGTTGTGCGGTTCAAATCCGTCAGCACTTTGTGAAGATCTACAATGTATTGGGGGTCTGTCTCATCCGTGAAGACCACAATTTTGGATCTCTCTGGTTCTGTACATCGGGACACGTAGTCCCGGACTGCCTCCACATGCGAAGTACAATTCTGCGGATCATGCAACCTGTCCCCCCTTCGTATCCATAGTGTTGCAACATTGGGACTGAAAGGACGCTCCCCGAGGGAATCGAACACACGCGCTGTGACGTTCTGCGTCAACGCGGTGTCGAGTTCCTCTACAATTCTGTCCCCGACGCTATCAGAGAAGGCGCACTCGGGTTCTAGAACCTCCCGAAAGGCCTCGGACTCCTCCACGAACCACCAATTATTTTGGAAATCCCAGTAGAATGACGCCCGAGCATCACGA
Organism: Chromera velia; assembly: GCA_018398765.1. NCBI lineage: Eukaryota > Chromeraceae > Chromera > Chromera velia. The sequence goes on along the minus strand of JAHBMJ010004900.1, from coordinate 61,142 downwards.
ATCTGCAATGCCTGCTGGAAAGCCTGAGACACTCTTTTACTTCGGATGACTTCCGAGAAGGTCTCAGTAGATCGGAAGAGTCTGGGGACGAACCACGAGGGCATTCGACTCTCAACATCCCCTTCGTCTGCAAAGACACGCACACCGTCAGAAAAGCGGAAATCCAAGATCTCACTCCACCTGTTCGTGCAGGATATCTCCTTGTTGCTGTTGTGAGCCCTGTCGAGCATCCGACAGGGTGGAGGGACGCGAAGACGCGCACAAAGACAGGCCGCGAGTCTGCTCATCTTCCGAAAGATGTGCAAACGGTCATTTAGGCCAGCAATGTCCCAGCCAGACACGTGAATGACCGAATTGTACGCTTCGCAGACATGGCGGCGGGGTCCCTTCTTCGGATACTGTTCGTTCAGCCCCTCGGTCTCGGTTTCTATGGTCTCAAGGGAGAAGAAGAAACCGGGCACGAACAAAATCAGAAGAGTTGAGATGGAAATGACAATCGAAAGAAAGGTAGTGGGCGATAGTTTCCTCATGTTCTGAAGGAGACGAGAAGGAACGCGAAAGCACAGAGTGCTTCCTCCCTTGCGTGTCATACACGGACAGCGTAGACGGGCGGGATATCTACCAACCCGATTGATCTGCTGCTAACACTCAACGCTTATCGCATTAGAGTGAAAGAAACCAATTACTTCACCGAGAACGCAGATCTGTGCTTCCGTGGGCTGTATTGACTTGGAAAGGTCTGTGCACCCACGTCCTCTGCGCCCTCAGGGCAACGCTATCATGAGACTGTCAGACATATCGAAGTACCTGCCTTTGGATTCTACTTCTCGGAAAAACGTTCTCCACGAGGGTCTCAAGGGTGACTGTTGATGCCAGGCTGAGTCTGAATCGATCCAAACACAGGATCGAACAATCGAGAAAGAGATGGTCGGACTTACACCATGCAATCACGTGCGCGCAAGCAGGCTTGAATTAAGCAGCCACGTAGACGGTTTGCTCGATCCCCGCCGGGCCGGCGAACAATGGCGAACATGCAACGGACGCCAAAAACAGGCTGTTCGGGTCCGCGCGCGAAAAAAGATTTATATAAGTTTTTGTCGGAGGCGCGGGCGCATGACGCGCGAAACAGCCGAAAAACAGCGCGCACGTATAATTTTTAAGTCGATCGATCTGATTCGATCAATTAAAGCGTTATATATATAATTGTCTGACGGATTCATGTTCATTCCTTTCCTTTGAAGTGTCAGATCCAGATCGAGTCACCAAATCGAAGCGAGGAACGACGTGTAAACTTGAAGAGTCTCCAAACGGCGTGAGTGTCAAAAGGTCTTTTCAGGTATATACGTAAGAAAACTCGGGTCTCTCTCCGCAACACAAGTGCGCACATATATTTGCTGTTGCACTATATATCAATCTCGCTTTCCGTTTCACTCATACAGATCGAACAAGATGCTGAAGAACGAACACTTCAAGAAGAACATTATGAAGACAAGTCTTTGCAAGAACTTTATGGAATTGGGCCAGTGCAGATTCGGGGACAGATGCCAGTTTGCGCATGGTCAGCTGATCTTTTGATCGTACATATATATTCTTTTGCAGTCACTCCTTCCCGCCTATCGTTGATTATTTCAGTCCAACTATACATTTTGGACTTCGCGCATCTCTCCTTTTTTGCAGGCAAGCATGAACTCCGCGAAAAGGCGAATTTCCAAAAGACATCAATGTGCATCCACGTCGAGGGCGGCTGCAAGAATGGGGCAGCATGCAAATTTGCTCACTCAGGTATGTATATATATATATATATGTTGTTGAAAAGTGTGCGCATGAATCTGCAGACAGCAAGACTATTGAATTTGCCTCCAAAGTTTTTGATTGGGTCTACAGATGGGTGAGTCAAATAGCAATCGAGAGCACTCCCATTTCGCGGATCCCCTCAGGTATGCACTGTCTGTGCTTGCATGCACATATATACTCCGCGCGTGCAGAAGAGGAGATGGCAGCCGCCCGTGTCCGTCTGAGACTGGCTCTTGAGAACAAAGACGGGCACGCGATCTCATGCGACCGTTGCCACATGCCGATCCCGAAGGACCAGGTGGACTCTCACCCGGCAGTGTGCAGAAAGCGCATCGTTCCCTGTCCGAACGATTGCGGCGAAGAAATGCCCAAATGCGAAGTGCTAATGCACGTGAAGACCTGTCCCCTCACTGAGGAGGAGTGCGGATATGAGGGTTGCTCAGTCACGCTTGCGCGCAGCTTCATAGAGGACCACAGGGAGGTCTGTCGTGAGCGTCCTGTCGAGTGTCCCCGATGCCAGAAGGCCGACGTCCCCTTTTCACGTCTGAAGAAACACTTCCGGACCGAATGTCCAGAAAAGACCCCAGAAGACGACCTGGAAGAAGAGGAGGAGGAAGATCAAGAAGAGGAGAAGGTCGAGGATGTTCCAAAGAGGGACGAGGCGAAGGAGGTCGATGTGCTAGAGGCCCCAAAAGAAGACGTCTGGGTTTCTCAGCAGATCCCAACACCAACGGTGGAAACACAAGCAGCCAAGCCCACCCCCACGCCCATGCCCACTCCTGTAGCAGCAGCCGTTGAGTGGGTGTCATCCGTTCCCGACTTCTCGATTTCCTCCATCAGACACGGTCAGTCAACTTTATGGGGTTTTGATTGTATGAGCAATTAATCGTTTGACGGATTGGGGCGTCCTTCCGGCTTGCAAACAATGGGGGGTCCTGTTTTGTTTCTCTTCCGGGGCCTTTCTGCCCCAGTCGTCGGGATTTGATGTCGCATTCTTTGCTGAGCATTCTCTTGGATCTGCATGTTGACAATCTTCCTTGTGTGCTACATGGGGCTCTGCTCGTTGTTGGCGACTATCGTGAAGGGCCTCATCTCAGATTGACCGTTTTTCTTTCTGGCGACTTCAAAGCACTTACCCTCCCTTCTTTACTTTCGTTTTTCTCAAAGCAATTTCCGACTTTACTGCATTCACTCTTCTCTGTGTGTCAACTTGAACTTCTGTGGGTCCACAGAGGTGCCGTCATGAGGGATGAATGTGTGTCCCTGTAGGGATGTGAATCTCCACCTCTCCACTTTCCCTTGACTTCCCAAATTCTGTCTTTGCGTATGAAGTTGCAGATGCACCGGCGGCAGACGGTCCGAAGAAGGCCGCACAGCAGCCAGCAGAATCTGATCATCGCGATCAATTTGCCAGAGCATTCTCCAAGCCTGATCCTACAGTCTCTCTCCAGCAAGCCTCCCAGGGTGTGACTGAAGGGAGTGTGTCTACTGTCTCTGGGGCTCCCCTGAGTAGTCTGTCGGGCACGAGAGAATTCTCCCCCTCAACCTCCCAACTCTCTCTTAGTGCTCTCAGAGAGAAGGTGAGAGCTTCGCTCGCGGAGGGAGAGAAGAAACCTGATACAGCCTCCCCGTCTGAGAAAACTGTCAGTTTAGTCAGCAATTCAAGAAAGTGGGTGGGTGTTTCTGCTGGGAAGCAGAAGCGTCGGAGGAGGAGAATGAGCGGGAGCGGAAGCGTAGAGGGGCAGATTTTAATGGATTTTCTATCTTGCGCCAACAGTAGAGAAGAGAAATTTGCAAACCTGCCTCTTCCGTTTTTGCAGTTCAGTTCGTCTTTCCTTCTGTTGGTGTCAAACACCTAGATTTTCGCCCAAAAGCTTTTCATCAGATGTCTTCACTTCCATTTCTTCCAATCTTCACTCACTCATCCATTCAGCCATTCATCCATCCATCCATCCAGTCATCCATTCAGTTACTTACTCATTCATTGGTTTCTCCCCTTTGTCCTCCTTCCGAACTCCCATCCATCTTTTTTTCAGTTCTGTCTCCTTCCCTCCCCCCCCCTTCCCTTTTCTTCCCTCCCTGCAGACTCCTGCAAATGCGGAGAAAACGAAGGCAAAACCCGTCGTGGAAGAAAAAACAGCCATGCAGCCCACCGAGAGCCCCACACTCGAGGAGGAAATTCGAAAAGTGACCCTGCAGTACGAGAAGAAGATTGAAGACATGCGCGAACGTTGCCTGGCAGCTGGCTCTCAGGTCACCGCAATGGAGTGGAGACTCACAGAGGTCAAAATGCAGAGAGACGCCGCGGCAGGGAAGTTTCGAGAAGTTCAGCAGCAGTACGAACAAGCCTGTTTGCACATCGGAGGCCTCGAAGAGCAGATCCACCAGCAAGCAGACATGCTCCTCCAGGCGAACACTCAAATTGTCAACTTGGAGGCACAGCTACAGAGTAAAACGGAGTCCGAGCTCCGACTTCAGCAGCAGCTCTCTGAGATGAGCAACGAGCTGAACACACTCAAAGATCGAGAGGAGCCCGCAGGAGACCAGCCAGAGGTGAGTCAGACTGCTTTGAAAATCCGGGAAGGGAAGGTGATCTCTTGAGATGTGGAGACGAATGCCATGAAGAGGTTACAGAATGTGGAACCGACAGTAACGGCTGAATTGAAAAGAAAGGGAAAGAGCGAGAGAAGGGTAAACCAGAAAGCCAGCCAGTGGGAAGAGGAGGAGGAGGCAAACTGACAGACAGGCAGTCAAATGCACAACAGGATGAATTCGTACGACATGCTAAAGGCACAAATGAACCACAACATAGAACAGGATGAATAGAACTGAGCCACAACAGGACAGCCTTGAAAGAGAGCTCGTGTCAACCTTCACTGCTCTGACATGTCTTTTCTTTTCCATTCATTCATCTTCTCTCTCTCTCTCTCTGTGTGTGTGTGTGTGTGTGCGTGTACGTATGCATCTACATCTGCCTTAAGCATGTGGTGTCTCTTCCCTCCTCGGTGCAGTCTCTGGTGAAGGAGATCCCCTCTGCAGGGTGGGAGACGGAAGCCTGATTCATCCATCCCTCTGAGTTTGAATTTCAACATATCGACACGTCAGTCAGTCAAGATTTCAGGAAGAAGTTAGGGAAGGGGGGGGGCAGGTAAAGAATGCAGACTCAATGGGAGAAGCAACGAAGAGGAGAGGCGTTTGGGCGGATTGGGGGTCAAATCGATGCAAAGATAAAAACAGATAGGGGCCGGAAGAGAAAAGCCAACTTGAGATTCTTGTGGGGGATGAAATTTTCGGCTCGTGTTTGTGTAGGTGGATTCTGTCTATGTCTAGGTTCGGTTTCTTGTGTACCATCCATGGTCTGAAATCTTCCGCTTACCTTCATGCTTGCAGGAAAGGGGGGCAGATGGTAGTCTGATGTACTTTCTCTCTGGATTTGAGCTCAGAATTCATCGAAGCGTTTTGCTCCTGTTGCGGACTCTATACAAAAAAACCCCAAGGATCCCGTACCTGATTGATCACCTAATTGGATGGCGTCAGGACAGATCGAAGCTCGCGAGGCTGCTATTGGCAGCAAGAATTTCCGGAACAAATGGACTGAGGATGAGAGTTGTATTAAACTTCCAAGCAGTCTTCAACCGTGCCACCTCTCTTTTCTCTCTTCTATTCTTGTTCGTGCAACTAGTATTTCTTCGTCTCCAACTAGGTCTCCAAACACGTGGCGCACAGTATCTGATCGCCTCTAGGATCGTCTACATCTCTGTGCGGAGGCTAAAATGAACACGGTATTAAAGGGCCAGCCGCCAGCCCAGTCGGAGGTTCTTCTTACTGGCAGATCAACCTGTGTTAATTAGAACGCGGTCCAACCCAATTCAAACTAAAATAAAGATTTCACATCTATAATTTCAAAACATTACAAAACATGGCCAATACTACACCACCGCCGGTCTACCGGATACGCAGATTTGATTTAAGAATTAATTCAACCAGGAATTTAATCATTCCGACATTTTGAGTAAAGATATGCATTTAGATATGCATATACTACTTGCCATATAGTGTTTAATCCTAGGTTTAATCCTCGCTAATTTCATTTTTTGACGTATAATATCTGATTATATCCGATCGATTCATTGATAGTTAATTAAATTTTTATTCTGTGAAAGATCAGAGCTTTTGATTTGAAGTATTGATTAAAACAGTGCTGGAAACAGTGCAGCGTGACATCCTAGAAAAAAACAACTTTTTCTTTCTTAGCTAATGCTAGGCTTATAATGTTAGAAGCTAATATCGACTTAGCTCTGGATCTAGGCGACGCACAGTGGTAAAAAAAAAAAAAAACTGAAAACGTCTATTCTTTTTTTATTTATTTATTTAAAATTTTATTGTATATGTAAAAAAAAATATATTGTATATGTAAAAAAAAATAAAGGTTAAATGACTAGCTTCAACTAGAGTTTGAATCATACTTAGGATCCCAGTTTCACTTTTAGCTTGGTAGACGCTTAAAAAGATTGACCAAAACTAGCTTTGACTAGGGCTTTGAAATGTATATCGTCCTAGATATCGTCAAAGAGCCAGTCAAAGAACTTCTTCTCTGTCTGCTCTTTACGAGAGAGAAAGGGCGGATGCAAGTCAATGTGAATGGAAAACAAGAAGACATGGTTAGTTTTTTTAACAGACACAGCAAAGAGAAGAGAGAAAAGTTTGGTGACAGTGCAGTTGAACAAGGGAAAAAAGATCGGTTGGTCCGTGTTCAACAAAGTTGATGATGGAATGGTGAAGACACTAGTAGAGACACTAGTAGAGACAAACGTACAATAACAACTAGGACTAGAACTAGGGTTGAAAGATGTTTAAAACTTTGAGTTGACTCCGAACCTCAGTTGAGTAATAAGTTTGTGAGGAAGTTAGTTTAAAAGTACTTCTAAAAGGTGCTCCTCTAGGTGCTCCTAGAGGTGCTCTAGGAAATCCTTCGTAGAAAAAAAGAAAAAAAAAAAATCTGGAAAGGTCTATTTTTTTTTTTTTTTTACCACTGTGCGTCGCCTAGCTCTGGATATGGGTAACCATGGCACGTCATAGTCATATTGCAATTCTAAACAACTTGAAGAGTTTCGGCTTTTTAAGAACCGGACGGCGGCCGGCCCCATGCACGTACTGCCACCCTAGGCTTTCTTATACAGTATTTCAAGAGAGATCGGCGCTCGGCGTTTAATTACTTCTGCACAGGATGCCGGCTGCTTCTCTCCCTTTCACGCACTCTCTTCGTCAAGTCCCATTCGCGAATGATGGCACGATTTCCCTTCCGACGTCTTCTTCTTTTCCTGTCTCCCTTCTGTCGATCGATCTGCACAGGCTATACATGCGGAGCCCAGTCGAAAAGAGTGGACAAGCAGACATTGGCAAGAGATCGAATCGAGCCCCTGGCAGAGTCTTCGATCCACCCACTGCATCTGACTGAGCGATCTCGATCGATCGATCGGCGAAAGAGCATCCGGATCGACCGGCCCTGTCGGACTCTTCTCTGTCTGTCCGACTGGATGCTCTCTCCTTCCTCGGCAGACCGGCCGCACGAATTAATTACTTTTCTGAAGTCTCGACCCCATCTTCACTTCAGGACGGTACATGCAAGGAAGGGCCAGAGGACGAAGAGAAGAGAAGGCAACAACGATGTACTGGATCGATACGTCCATGTATCCAAGGGTCAGGATTGCTTTCTCTCTTTCTCTTTGTGTGTCCTCTCTCTGTCGATGAATCGATCGAATGCAGCTTCAAGCTTCAGCAGCACCCCTTCTGCCTCAGACTCTTACTGAACGAATCGCCACTACTTTCCGTAGTCTTCTGCTGCTTCCGTTCTACGCCGTCGGATGATTCTCACAATCATGCAGCCTCAGCAAGCGGCTGAGAGATCTCTGAAGAATTTCCAGAGACCTGACGCACTGCACCTTTGGCGCTTTCATGATGAGAATAGAGCAGCCTCTCTGAACAAGTGACTGACGTAACACCTACTGAGGATGTCTGTCTGTCTGTTTGATGGAACGAAGGAACGAAGGCAGGAAGGAAGGGAGTCTACCTTCCTCTAGTGACGTCCGTCCTCCCTTCTCCCTCCATTGGTCACACGTGCGCACTCAAAGAAGGCATGAAGCCAAGAGAGGAAGGAACAAGAGCATAGTGGGAGTCGAATTCCTGCACAGCTATGCCGCCAACTTTCATTGCGAATGAGTCAGCTTAAGATGCACATAAGAGAAGAGCTAGGAAAGGAAAGGAGTGCAGGAAGTATGAGACAAAGACAGCATGGAAGAGAGGGGCGTGGTCAGATTGGACGAAAGGTTCAATTGAAATGATCGTGGCGAGCGAAGGAAGAAAGGGAGCAAACCTCCCCCCTCCTTCCATCCGCTGCTTTTATGTTCTGCCTTTCGTCTTTTCTGTCGCCGTCCTCCTTTCTTGGCCGACTACGCGAGCACACGGGGTAGTTCATTGAATGCGATGAGGATCCTTTCTTTGCTTGCAAGATCTTGCATGGGAGGATCACGAAACTGTTGCCCGGGGTGGCTGGCTGGAAAGATGGTTACTCAGATGTAATTCATTGACTGGTTGGTGGGCAGGCGGAGGGGGGGCGAAGGGAGGATTCAGCGCGACGTTCAATTTACTTAGTTTTCTTTTACTTACTGTCTTCTTTCTTTTCACATCAAATGTTTGTGTGTTTGCCGTCTCGCTGACTTCTTTCCTTGATTTCGGGCTAGCTCTCTTTCGCACTGTAACAAAGTGAGAGAAGGGGGAAAGAAGAACTAGGAAAACGCCGACCAACACAGCTGTACGAAAGAAGGTTCACAGCAGGCAGTCAGGAATGAAGACAACATGATGATCGAAGATCTTTTGGGCGGATAAACAAAACGACGGATCTGCAGGGGACGGAAGGACATTTTCTTCGCACCATTTATTGAGGTGCATGGTTTTGTAGTTGAAAGAAAGACTGGGAGGGCCATGAAACCCTCAATTGGTTCAGAGAGAGAAAGAGAGAGACGAAGACAGAGGAGCAGTATCGGCCCAAACCGATGCTTTGAAAAGAAAGAAGATTGAAGAAGAGGTGGCAAGCGTTTTGAAAAAATGGGATCCACAACAACTGCAAGCCCACCAACAAAAACAGAGGAGAAGAGAGGAGAGGAGAGAAAAAGAGAGAGACAGACAGACCTCATGCAGACCGTCCGACGAATTGGTCAGATTACGGCTGCTCGGTCCTGTCTTTGCATGTGCGTATGTTTGGAAATTCCATTTCGTCGAATTATTTCGAATTAGAAGGCGTGTTTGTGTATCTGAATTCGTTGTCGTTTCTTTTGCTTTTCCTTTCCATCCCTGCACAGTCATCATCAGTTCATCTTCTCCCTTCTGTTTCTCTTGCCATTTCTTTTCTATACGTTTTTTTTTTTTTCCCTCCTCTTCACGACCCGACCTCTCCTGCTGTCCACTCACTCACATGCATATTCTGTGATGGATCGGTGGATGTCCTTCCCTCCCTAGTTGCCCTTCACGACTTACATAAGCCTTCCTTTCTCTTTTCTCTTCCTTCCCGCCCCTTGAATTCGAACTTCCTTTCTTTCCGTTCCCATACCCCACACCCACTGTCTTACGGCCACGGCCTCCTCTGATTTGCTCCATTTCTGACTACTTCAGTTTGAAAAACGGTGCACAACACAGAGACAGACAGACAGACAGACAGAGAAAAAAAGAGAGGCCCATGAATGAATCCACGCACAGACGAACGGACCCCTCACATGCACACACATGCACACACATCGACAGACCAAAATCGACAGCAGCTTGAAGGAGCCAAGAAGCAACCAAGCAAGCAATGAAGGGAACGAGAGACAAAGGAAGCAAAGAGGGGCCTCTCAACCAGTCAACACCAAGAGAGGAAAAAAGAAGGAAAAATGACGGCCCCCCTCTCCACATCCCAGGTAGAAGATCTCCCTTTCCACTTCATGCACACATGAGGGCCATCTGTTGAGAAAGACAGACAGAAAGAAGAGAAACAGTTGAGAAACTGATTCTGCCCTTCCTCCACAAATCAAACAGCCCCTCCCTGCCTTCGAGGGAGAAAGGGGCTGAAGAAGAAGAAGAACACGGACCGACGAAGAGCCCCCTGCAGAAAGGCACTCACCCACCAGTTTGTTCCCTCCCCCCCTCCCACGCAGCTGTGCAAGGAGCAGGCAGATGATCCAGAGAGAAAACTCTCTCTCTCTCTCTCTGCCCTTCGCCAGCTGCTTTTTCCTTCCGACGGTCCGGGAACGATTCGAATTCGAACAGCAGGGTAGACAGACAGACAGACAGACAGATGATTCAGATCGGATAAATCAAAAAGGCCGACACACACACAAATACATACATGAAGAGACGGCACTGCCACGAAAGCCTTCTCTCTCCTTTGCAAGAGAGGAAGGAGTGCTGCACACCGACAGAAAAACAGATGGATGAATAATTAGATACGATGCCTCATCTTCCGGTCTCTCTCATTGCCTTGAACTGATTTGCTTTTGCTTTCTCTTCCTGCGAACGCATTCACTCACTCTGTGTTGCTGTGCTGTGATGCTTCTACTGAGAGGATCGGAAATGTGCGTGTACGTCTTTTTTGCTTTGCCGTTCTTCCTTTTGTTTTCAAAATACCTGCTACCATCGACTTCGTCACATCATTGCGCAGTTCACTGGCAAGGGCAAGATTCAGACTGACATCACTCAGTCAGTCAGTCAGTCAGTCAGTCGGTCAGGACAGGATGGAAACTCATCGAGGCACACGTACGCACGACACGTGTAGGAAGGCGGGCATACAGACAGAAAGGTCCTTGGGAAAGTGATGAAGAAAACAAATTTCTTTCTTTTGGAAAAAAACCCACAGATCGATGCACTTCTTTCTACATGGCACTTCACTCTCTCTCAGTTTCAAATACAGGCTCGATCAGGCAGGCATCTACCGACATACAGAAGAACAAAAACACCCACATACACAAACAAGGATGAAGGAAGATATACAGACATACGGGAGAAAAACGGAGTGCATGAGTATTTTCATTTGGAAAAAGGACCATCCAAGTGTTTGTCCTGCATCAATCACGGCAAAGACCAACAGACGAAGACTGACACTCCAACCGGCTTGCTTTCTTTCTGGCCTTGGTGGCGCCACTTCCTTCCCATGCACCTCATGCATGAGGCCACCCCCAGATACCCTCTCTGTGGAGAGAGCTAGACCCTCCGCCCTGTCCCGCCCAGAAAGAAGCAAACTGAAGATGCACGGATCTACATACATACATACATACATACATACAACAGGTTAATTCCCTTCCAGGGCACCAATGAGCACAAACACACACGGCAACAAATTGCACAAAAACGGAGCAATAAAGCAAATGCATGGAATGAAGCTCATTTCATCTTGAGGAAGCCGACGACTCTGCATGCAACAAGCGCACATAAAGGCATGCAAGCATACATGCACGAAAGCACCACGAACGATAGAGTGGGAGCAAACACTGCATGACGCTCATCAGGCCAAACACCTGAGAAACTCACGAAGGCAAGTAGCGAGTATTCAAAAGAGACACATGCACAAAGAAAGAAAGGGAGCATACGCACCCACATCGACACGAACTGCAAACACCACCTCACGTCATCAGCACGCACGTGTACATTCATTTCAATCAATCAACGTACCTACCAACGTACCGACCTGGAAGACATCAGTCACCCCCCCTCTTCCCCGACAAGACGTTCACCCAATTCCTGACTTTGTTTTTGTTTCTTCCTCTTTTCTTTCGTTCTGTCTGTTTTGAATTCCGGAGGGAGGAGGATAAGAGGGGGGGAAGAGAAGAGCATGTAGAATGAGGAGGAGACGGGAAGAAGCATGTAGAGACAGACAGAGAGACAGGGAGGAGGGGGGAGAAAGAAGAACAAAAAGGGCGATGAACAGTGAATTGGACAGCTAGCTGTACGGCGTGCGTCAATCTGTAAATGCCGCTTTCTTTCTTTCTTTGTCCTTCTATCTGTGCCGCTTTCTTTTCCGTATTCACGCTCTCTGATGCATTCTCATTAAAAGACTGACGACCATCAGTGCGTGATGGAGTTGTGAAGCAATTTCGAGATCGAGTCTGGTGTGGTTTTTGTGTTCCATTTGGCCTTCTTGGCTATCCTTTTCTGTCAGCCAATTACCTTTCTTTTTTTATCAACTTTTTGGTCAGTCAGAGACAAAACGAGGCGTTTGCTCATCTGTCTCCGGAATCAATTGTGAGCAGAACGAGAGGAACAGGGGTGGCTGTGGCCTTCCCGGTCCTTTCCTGTCTCTCCACACACACATGGTTGCACGTACACCTGCGTTTTTTTCTTTCTCTTTTCAATTGAATTGACTTTTTCCTGTCATTCTTTCGTCTTCCGTCTGTTCTTTTCCTTTGCTTCGTCGGCTTGGCTTCGTAGTGCACTGCACCTTCTTTTGCAAGGAGAATGGAGAGGCAAACAGACAACAAATCTCGGTCTGTCACGACTCTCCATTCCCCTGCGCAAGCAGGTAACGAGAGCTAGATCAGATTAGAATGGAGAAGTGCGAGAAGAAAGAGGGGGAAGAAAGAAGTCGGACAGGAAGGACACAAGGAAGGAGAGAAGAATGGAAGGAACTAAACCCTCTCCTCCCCCCTTTTCTTGGAGAGAGTGAGAGAGGGAGGAGAAATGGGCTATGCATCGATCAAGCAGGCAAACACGCCATGCAAGTACAAACAAAAAGCCAAGGGCGGAAAATGTTTCCTTCCTTTTCTTTCTTCTTTCTCTTTTCTCCTCGCCTGCGTGCGACGGCGGTCGCACAGCTTAGCAGAGAAAGGGAAAGACACAAAGAAACATGGAAGCAACAAAGAAAAGAGCGTAGAGGGATCTGGAAGTCCAGGAACCACCGTAGTGACTGCACGTGCATCCAAGAAACCCCAATGCCCTCTCTCAGTGCTACTTAATTGATCGACGCATCTTCAGCTGAGCCGCCCACAGCGGACACCTTCAGGAATTATTAATTCTCCTTACTTGCCTGCTTACTTGCTTGCAGGGCTCCTTGCGACGACGCGCAGCCACGTACGAGGAGGGTGGGAGCAGAAGAGGAAAGGCATTTTTTGTGAAGCACAGTAAGGAGGAAGGAGGTTTGAGGAGAAGGGAGGCGCCTGGCGAGGCCCCATGTTTCCTTCCGTGCTTTAGTTGCTTTGTACAAACCTCTCGGAGAGGTTGGGGGACCTCTCTCAGGATGATGAAAAAGCAGCAGGGCTCTACGGGTCGCCTGACAGAGAACAGCCAAGCTGCACACAGAGACAACTGCCCTTCCTTCCTGAAATCTGGACGAGAGGGAGGGGGGAGAGGCATCATCAGGGCCATGGTGGCCCTTTTTTTTTTTCTCTTGTATGTTGTTAGCTTTCCTCTTGTCTCTCTTTTTGTCAAGCGCAAAATCGCCGACTGGCTTGATCAGATAATCTATCTTTCTTCTAGGGTTCCTTCTCTCGCTTTGCGCTTCTCAGTCTGTCAGTTTCTCCCTCCTTCTTTTCCCTCTCCCTCGTTTGGTTCCTAACCCCATATTTCTTTTCTTGTTCACTTCCTCTTCTTTCCACCCTTGCTGCTCTTCCCTGCTTGAAACGGCCGCCCCACCTTCATCTCCATGTACACCTGGCCTGCAACCACCCAGAGAGAGAGAGAGACACGAAGAGAGAGGTAGAAGTCTGATCGAGGGCAAGAAAGAAGACTGATGGATCATCAATCCCCAATCGACAATAGAAAGGAGAGGAGAGGCCGCCACAGAGACAGAATGATGGTACATGATGAACGCCGGGAAAATGCACATAGAAACAAAAGAAACAGTAACTCAGGTGCTCTTGTTAACACCATCCTTCCCTCCTGCTGCTCAACGATCTTCCGTACCCCTAGGGCCCTTCTTGCTCTCTCAAGTCGCCCTCCATCCCTTCCCACCATGTAGGCACCCCGTCTCTTCCTAGCTCTCTCTCCCCACGCACCCATGCGGGTACCCACCTTCAACAAGTTCCTCGTTATCGGCCAGAGGAGCCGCGCACTTGACGTCTCCATCTGCCCGGAACCCCATCTTCGAATAAAACCCAACCGCTGCACCCACGCACAATCAATCGAGGAAATAAATTAATTCAACCTTCTCATTATGGTCCTCATCGTTGAATCGTAGCCAAGCCTTGAAAGGAGATCGACAGGGAAAGAATGCAGAAGAGAAGGAAGATACTGACGGACATGGGCAACAGACCGCGAAAGATAAGCAGATTGCGAGACACAAGCACAGAGACACATTAGAATAGAGCCTTGAACACCAAAACACCATGCAATATCAAGAAAAACAAACCAAGCCCAGCCTATTGACCGACCCTCTTTCAAGCTCGAGAGGGTCACGAACGAGACCTCAGGGTTTCTCTTCCCCGCGTTCACTGCCCACTTGCAGAGTCTCCGCCCGAGTCCCAGACCGCGAGCCCTCGGTGCCACAGCGAGATTGCAAATCTCGAGGCAGTTCAGGGGGGATCCCCTCAGCCGGTAGAGAAGAAACCCAAACATTTCGGACCTGCGAAGGAAGGAACGAACAGGGACGAGAGATAAACACAGAAACAGCCACGGCCTCCTTCTCTTCCTATCCACTCATTCCGAAAGAAGGAAAACACCGCAATGCTCAGCTCAGAGCGGGACCTCACCTGCACTGCGTGACCAATCACAGTGGCGACTCAAGAAACCGGCACATGCACACATACACGCGCCCAGACACGCACGTGAACAAGGGAATGGATGGTAAGGGACTGACTTGTCAGCGGCTGCGAAGACACAGAGGCGCTTCCCAGTCTTCTTGCTCACCTGCAGGAGGAGACATGAAATTTGCTTTTGTCCTTGCTCGTTGCGCTCCGAGGGAGAGGGGGGGGGAACGTCTAAAGGGAAGTAGCGAAATCATCCACAAGCCGCACATGCACTAAACTGCAACGCCTGCCTCGCCCCGCAGCAGTCGCAGGCGACTTTGTAGCAGAAGAAAAGGAGAGGGCAGGTCCCCCCGTCGTCTTCTGCCTCTGTCTTTTTTCTTCTGTTTTTCGGCACCTCTGCGCGCGCATGCATGACGGTGTCTGCCTGTCTGCACCCGTTTGTCTCGGTATCTTTGAGACGGTGTGTGTATGTGTGGTGTGTGTATGTGTGTGGGGGGGGGGTGTGTGTGTTCACGGACTTGATTCTCCCCACCCCGACCGACCTGCTGTGAGACGTCTGTTTTCTCAAAGCAGTCCTCTGAAAGCTTCTTCACCTGCAAGCGTAAAGTGAAAAGGGGAAACGTGGATACACGCCAGGCAACACATAACCTCACTTACATTCTTCTCAATTTATGTTTCTTCCTTTCCCGACACAGACAGACAGACAGACAGACAGACAAAAAGGGCGCAGCAGGAAGAGAACCGGAAAGCGAGAACTGGGTAAGAAAATCGGATCACAGACCAAAGAGTGACTAGGATTGCCTTCCTTTCTCTTAGAACAGAAGACGTGCTTCCAATCATCACCTCTTCAAGTAGACGGCCTAAGTCGCACACAGCGCAACCCAGGCATAATCATGATAACGCATGCACGCACGTTCGTCCAAGCACAGATTCATGACGGGTTTGCCCGACCCAGCCGCAATTCATGCAGCTGCACACGAAACCTCTCCTTCCGCCTGAAAAGTCACGGGGCACTAAAATCAGGGCCCAACGACCAGTGCAGGAAAACTAGTCCATCCAAACACGTGAACCTGCCTCCCGTCGTCGCATGAATTGAGGCATGAACACACAAACGAACAGACCTCCTGAAGCAGCGCCTTGGTCCTGTCGTCCAACAGCTCTGGCTGCTTGACAGGAATGTCTTCCAAGAGGATGCCGTGCTTGACGAGTGTCGCCACATCCACAGGCAGAAGAAGCGAGTCGGGGTCCTCCTCCAGAATCTGCTGCTCCCCAGCAACCGACTCCGTACGGCTGGGGCTGAGAGGCTCGGCCACAGAGGGAGCGGCTGTGGAGGGAGTCATCAGAGAAGAGAAGGCTTCAGTCCCTGCTTTGCTGGCTGTTGCTGGGGAGGGTGGAGCAGTCAGGAGAGAAGCTGGCTTCATTTTGAGGGCGCTGGAAGAAGGCTTGGGGGGTGTGGAGGGCGGAGGAAGGCCGGGACACTCCACAAAAATGGGCGGGGGGACCGCAGGAGCCTTTGCTTCCTGAACTCTTGGGTTGGCACGCCCGCGTCTGCGGCTTGTCACCACAGTGAAATCGTCAAATTCTGCCTCCATTTTTGCTTTTCAAACACAAACCTTTCAGTTGAGCTTAAGAACTGAAGCAATTGGCGTATGCTGAGAAGAAAAGCAGGTAACAGAGCACGGCAAAAAAGACGCAGTCAGGTGAAGAAAGAGAGAATGAATGATCAAAGCAACCAACACAGGATGTCGCTGCAGCTCCAGAGAGCTCGCTGGCGTAGCAACCTCACACGAATGAGTGCAAGACGACAATCCCGGTCAGCAGAAGCTAAGCACACTCATCTTCCCGACAGTTTGGGTCACATTTGGATTATAGTGAAAAAGCCAACCGTCTAGCAAAACAGTATATAGCATTGTGCTGTTTGGTGGTGGTGCTCTGTTGAAAGATCTGACGAAGAATTTTTTAGAATTTAAATGGTAATTCTCACTCAATTCCGATTTGGCAAACGGTACACATGTTTATTCGTGTTTGTGAATTATTGCACATTTTTGGAAAATTATTTGTAAAAATACAGAGAAATCCATGAGAAATTATGAAAAAAAACTGTCTGCATGAGGAACAAGTTCGAACAACTCATTTGCACAAGAATAGGGCAGACTACGGCCTTCGCACGCGAAGTCACAATATGCATGCACGCGCGCGCGCATGTGGAGACCTTGCTTGCTTGTGGGGCACGTTCAAGATTGTTCTGTATCTGCAGCTCGACCGAGTCACCGGGAGTCCTGCTAAAGGGGGCTTGAAAGGCGGTCCTGAGGAGGAGTAGAAGCGCAGACTGCATAGCATAGAAGAGTTTGTCTGCAGACTCTGTGAGTGCAACTGTGATCGGAATTTTTACCTCGAGTTTCTGGTCTCTGTGGACTCGTGCCCCTCCAGTGTGCTTTCTCTGTCTCTTTCGGCCTTCGCTTCCGAGAGCTTCGATCAAGAAGGAGCCATGGCGGCAGCTGCTGTGGCCATGCCGCAGAGCTCATCTGTGACCAGTGCAGCGGGCATTCTCGCACTCCTTCAGGAAGATAACGACGCGCTGTGTCTGGCTGCCTTGGAGAGATTGAATTTCCCTGGAGTGATAGAGCAGTTCTGGGCCGAGATCGCAGAAAATCTGTCTGAAATGTGCGTCAGTCCACTGCTTTCCCTTCCCTTCTATGATCCCTCCTGCCCTGATTTGAACAGGCCCCTCCCTCACCTGTATTGAGTCTGATTGCAGTGAATTTCTCTATGAGAGAGACGACTTCACCAACAAGGAACTCGCTGCTCTAGTGGCTTCAAAAGTCAGTAACCTCTCTGACAGCAACACCGTCTCTTTCCCCCATGGAGAGCACCCTACCACTCGCCATCCCTCTTCCCCCCTTTCGTTTGAGAATTACGCGAAAAAGTCTGTGTTGTTTTTGGGCACCAGCTAAAGTCCACTTGCTCGTAGACTCCCATTTCAAAGCACTCCGTCTCCGCAAACCAGTTGTATGATCGATCTTGTGGATTTACTGGTGTGCCCTCATTTCTGCGCATCAAATACATGCATATTGTGGATCTGCAGGTATACTATCACCTGGAGCAGTACGAAGAGACTCTTCGGTTTGCCCTGGGTGCCGGCCCTCTGTTTGATGTGACCGTGAAGAGCCAATACGTGGATACCGTCGTTGGTAGGTTTTCCCCTCTTTCTCTTTTCTTTCCTTTTCTTTTCCTTTCCTTTTCTTTTCGAGTCTGCCCTTTCGTTTCCTCTTTCTCTCTGTTGCCCTAGATACTCTCTGGATGAATGTGCGTGCGTATTCACGTCGTACAGCCGCCCACTTCCGATTAAATTCTCCTGGTGTCTGTCTATTCCCTGACTGTGCAGCCGAGTGCATCGATGAGTACATCCGACGGAGGGTGGAACTGGATGAGTACGACCAGTTCTCTGCGGAAAAGAAGGAGAAGGAGAAGGCCCCAGATCCTATGGACCCTAGATTGGAGGCAATCGTTGAGGGGATGTTCGCACGGTGTGTGGCAGAGGGAATGCACAGACAGGCCCTGGGGGTGGCGCTGGACGCGAGAAGACTCGACAAGGTCAATCGGTCTGGGGTTGTACGGGCGTGAGTGAGTGAGTGGGGGTTTCATTTTGGGTGTTTAGGGGGTCAATCAGGTGAATCCTCTCGAGAGGAGAGAGAATTTCAGCCCCACAGAGAAAGAGAAAGAGAGAGAGAGAAGCGTTTGGAGAGACAAAATCGAGGGGAGGAACCAAACGAGGTTCAAGGAGGAATGACGGATGATGCCTGGAGTCTAGAAAGAGTCCTCTCATCCGTTTTCTGATTTGTGTCCTGCCTGTGTAGGTTGATCTGCGTTTTTCATCATGGCTGCCCGGGTGTATTCAGCGAATGTCGCTACCGTCTGTTTGACAGCGATTCCTGCAGGTACTTGGCGAACCCCGCGTGAGTAAGCCTGCTTTTTCATAGGAGATTCCAAGCTAAATTCTGCGTTTCCGTCTCTCTCTCTCTCTCTCTCTCTCTCTCTGTGTGTGTGTGTGTGTGTGTGTGTGTGTGTGTGTGATCAGGTCCAAAGCATCATCACTGGAAGTCCGAATCCCCCAGAGCTTCTGCAGGTCGGTCACTGAAAGGAAGTCTGTCTGCAGTAAGTACCGTTGAATCGTCGTCCCTAGTCCTTTTTTGATTGGTCCCTTTCTCCTGCTTGAGGGCAAAGGTCATCGACACCCCCCTCCCCCCGTTGCCCCGCGGAGTCCCCCCTTTTTTTTCCGCTGTAGAAATGCAAACGTGCTGAGAAGCGGTCGCTTGTTGTTTGTTATTTCCTGCAGCACACGGTGAAGCAGTCTGTTCGTTTGGTGGGCCCAAAGGCGTACCGGAACCGGGTGCTGAGGCTGCTGGTGGGGCTGTTCGAAAATCTGCCGGAGTCTAAACTGAGAGGACCTCAGGGACTCGCAGTCGGCCTCTCCCACTGCCTCTTTCTGTTGGGGGACGCCGAGAGAGTAGCCACAATTCTGGCCGAATTGGTGAACGCAGAGGACGAGGTTCGTTCGGGAGTAAGTAGGTGGAAGCAAACAGGGGAGAGCGGTGTGTCTTCTGTTCTACCTTGACATGCTCTCTCTCTCTCTCTCTCTCTGTGTGTGTGTGTGTGTGCGCGCGCGCGTGGTGCCTCCCTGAATTGAACTGCGAGGACAAGTAATTGTCTTCCTTCACTCCCTCTCCTCCAGTCTGTCGCTCTGTCGCTTTTTTTGCCTCTCTCTGTCTATCCTCCGTCTCCAACCGTACTTTCTGCCTTGTTGATCAGTCCATCTGGGCCCGCTTCCTTCATTCGACCCTCCTTCTGTCACTGTATGTTTCTCCTTCCTTTTTTTGTGTGTGTGCTGCTTTCCTTCCTTTCTTTCTTTGCAGAACTCTCATCTAGTGGCCCTGCAGATTGCCTGCGACATTCATGAAACAAGTCAGTCAGTCAGTCCGAGTGGGCGGGCCCCCAATCCCCCCTGTTCGGCAAGCCCTTTCTCTCTCCCCCTTACAGACAGACCCTTCCTGACCCCGTCAGGCCCACCCAATCGCCCCTTCCTCCTGTGGTTCTGTCACCAAGGGCCGCTCATTTGAAGTTTTAGATTGCTTTGGAAGGGGAGGTGACACAGGAGGAGAAAGAATAAGAAGGCAGAGGGGAAAAAAGAAGACAAAAGATCAAAGTCGACGGGGAAAGGTGGCGAGAAAAGAAGACGGAGAAGTCCTGTCGAGAGAAAGCAAATTTTATGTGGGTGTCCCTGAGCGTTACGGAGAATTGTCACTTCCTTTCTTTTCACTCTGCACTTCTCTTTTATGACGCTGTATGTACATGTTGGTGCCCATGTTTCTCCCTGTCTACTTCCCTGACTGATCAGAGAACGGCCAATTTCTCCAGTCGCTCCTCACCCACGAGGGTCTCGCTCTCCCTCCCGAGAAGGAGCCCCCCGCGGCCCCAGCAGCAGGGGCGGAGGCGACAGGAGACGCCGCGGCCTCTGCAACAGCAGCAGCAGGGACAACTGGGGAAGAGGGAGCCTCTACTGAGCAGGCCCCTCTGCTACAGGAGGAGGCGCCGTCGGGGGTGAAGGAGGAAGAGCCGGAAGATCCGAAAGAGACGGCACGCGTGGGCAGAATGAAGACCCTGCGGTCGATTCTCAACGGATCGGCACTGGGGGAAGCCTCACTTCAGGTAGGTAGGTAGGTAGGTCGGTGGGTCTCTCTCTGAGGGGGTTGGTAGGTGAGTGCCTTCCTTCGTGCTTGGGGGGAATGAACTCGTCTTGAAATACCTCAGAGACAGAGAAGGACAAGCAGGCAGCTGCACAGATGCTTCGATGCATGAGTGGACAGTCAAGAAGAAGTATTGTCATGTGAAAACGTAGCCAGGTGCCCCCCCGATGGGCGCGGTGCTTGCTCCCTCCCGTACAGAACACGAAGCATCGTGTCCCTGTTCTCTCTCTCTGTCTGTGTGCAGTTCTTAACCAAACGCAACAAAAGCGACCTCCTCATTTTAGACACAGTGAAGGGCGCAGTGGATCCACGGCAGTCAATCCCCCACTCGGGGATCGTCTTTGCTCACGGACTCATGCAGGTCTGTAAGTGGGGCAACCCGTGTTTTGATTCCTTTGTTGTGGGGGTGTATGGGGGGGGGGATAAAGGAAGTGGTAGGATGGACGGATGAACGGCCGGCTTTTCTTGTTTTCTTTTCCTTCTCTTTTTTTCTATTGGCCTTCTGTGCATCAGCTCTTCCCGCTCCCCCCTTCTCTCCCTGTTTTGTGTGTGTGTGTGTGTGGGGGGGG